>JBBPMP010000586.1:0-16783 GCA_038090395.1 Boletales sp. KT-2023a
GCAATGTTTCCGCACCAGCAGCTCTCATAAGGCCCTCGCGATCATAGTATAGGATAGATGGTATCTTGTTATCGCCCCCAATGTGTTCTTGAGCAGGGTATCTGGACGAGACACGTGTCAGACTCGACCTTTTCCTTGCAACTTGTGGCGTACTTCGTGACCCCCTGGACTTTGGGAACCTCTCCAGGATCGAGGATGCAATATGAGATCCCGCTGAAAGTTGTACCAACATCGAAAGCGAGCACGAGCTTGCGAGACAGGCCACGGTAGGGTTGCTTGGAAGACATGGGGCTACGACAAGCTCACGGACTTGCTGTGCGAGGCGAGGCTGATATGCAGACGCCTGTGTCCCTGAAAGGCAGGTCAGATAAGCTAAGGCTTCCATTAATTCCTGGGTCGAGAGCTGATCTATTCGCATTCACCAGTACTGCGCAACGATATACCATCATCATGTTAGTATGAAATTTTCAAGTTGAAAATGCTCGACTTTACTAGCACGTTGGACACTAGCAAAGTGTCGGAGGCGATGTACATACCAGTGCCTGCCGTGCCTCGTTTTTTGGTATAAATTGAGACAACGTAATAGTGCCACCTGCTAGTTTGACACCCAAGAACTTGGTACTTGGCAGAAACCTCTACGCTGGTATTTCACGACACTCCTAGACTTGGTCCTTGGATGATATCTTGAGCGAGTAGAGCACGAAAATGGATTTCGGAACTGGCACCTTCTTCAAGTTGAATGATCAACCGATCAGGATTCTATCAGCGCACCGGGCCGCCGGAGTATGCCGTTCATTGTATAAGACAGCAATGGAAAGCTGCCACCCCGGCTCGACCACCCATACAAACGTTCTACTGTCCTATCTTAATATATACATTGGTTAAATCTAATTCTGACATATTGACACCTCAGTCGTATCCCGATCTCTGCTCCGGCGGTTGATTCGTAGCACTTGCGAATTCGGTATGTATACAGTACTGGTGACCGCACGCCATGACGACGGTAATACCAGACTTGAATCGACAGTTGGTAATCTTGGCCGGCATGCGGTCAAAAATAGTACAAGTGGATTCGACGGTAAATGGAAGTTATTATGTCTCTGTATGATCTGCCGTGTCGAAGATAAAGCACACAATCACATGGTCATTAATTATCATAGACGATGGATGCAGCACTCCTACAAATATCTTCAAGTCAGCAGATACAGGACTCGCTCATTGAGTCGTACTTACATCTTCTCTACACCCTAAACCGTCCAGCAAGACATCCATCATCACCCACGAACGAAGCAAGCATCAGACTCACCTCGTCCTGCCAGCTGATCAGCGCCTTCAGTTCCGTAAGACCAAAAAGCAGGATAAGTTCGTAATCCAAACGATAGTACGTTCCCCCATCAGGAGCCGTTTGAGGAGACAGCGAGGCAGTCATCTTGGAGGTGTCGGCAACCACATTGCATAGCGTGGTGAAGCGTGCTGGAAACCATCCTCGTAAGTGCAGCACGCATCAGTCACATTTCCACCCCACGCACCACGCTCCTTGTCCATCCAAATGGGATCGACGAGCTCCCCCCGGTACACGAGAAGTGGGTCCATTATCTGGGTCAAATCACAGGGCAATCTGCCCAGTTTATAAAACCGCTGGCGGAATTGCTGTTCCTCCGACACTTGTACTCCCTGTTGTAACCGTATGAAAGGGAGAAGTATGATCCAGTGACCATCACCAACCTTTTGCAAAACTGATTTGAACGCATTCGGTAAGACCACCAGCCCCTCTTCATTCGTGCGTTTCGTGTGTTCTCTTTCTTGGTGATCGGGGTCGGATGAGTCATAAATGGCACCACATGCGATACCATATGTGAACCTTGAAGTGCGCGAAGAAACCAGTGGGTCGCTGTAAGACAGTACCGCGCCATCCGCGACGGCTTTGTTGCTAAAAAAAATTTAAGAAAGTCATGAACATCAGTGAACCCCAAGCTCGTCGATCAAACACGTACACCCGAGACGGCGGTCGACATAGATCTACATCCGAAAATGCCGAGTGTTGTTGAAGACGACAATACAAGAAATCACTGGCAGCGTAACCGCCAACGAGAAAGGCATGCTACGCTACCATTAACCCACGCGTGAAGCTCGATGCCAGAGAAGCCTGACCTTAATCTTGATCCCCAACTTGTCTGCAGCCTTGCGTTGCTTCTCAAAGGCTTCGGCAATTGCCTCCACCGAAGGTTCAAAGAATTTTGCGACATCTTCTCTGCATATCAGGAGGTCAGGGACGGCCGTTCAACGTTTACGGATCCTTACCTAGCCAATTTCAGCTGGCCCGAGCGAATATCGTACTCGGGATCTTTATCACGGGTAGTGCCAAACCTGATATACTGTGGGCCGTCAGCGTCGCGGAACCTCAGCTTTGTAGTCTTGTCAAAAACGTCCTTCATTTGTTGGACGACATCAAGCGAGCCGTATCGCGAGTTGGCGAGCTTGGCTGTGTCAGAACGTGATCAGGTTAGGGACCCAAACAGTGCTGCAGAGGATGTACCCTTGAGAAATGCATGGGCCCTCTGCGTGACAAAAACAGAGCCTTGAAGGCGACCTGTCAAAACAGCAAGTAAGCAAGGTCCTAAACTCGTCATAACGCCAGTCACATTCTGCAGGCGCAATTTCTTTGAATTCCATCGGAGAAGAGAGCTTAACCGAATAAGCACTCAAATCGACTGTGCCACCCCCAGCATCGACAATGACGATACCTTGATTTTCTGACTCTTTCTCGTCCTCCTCTTCGCGGTCATCAGATTGTACAATAGGCATTTTCGAAAGCGCGTCTGCGGTCAGCATGTTGGTGACACAGAAATAAAGACTCGCTTCGCCCTCTGTCAGCAGATGGAGTCGACTGGCGTGTTCTTCGCCGCTAGGAATCAACCTTGCCACTTCAGCAGCACGACGAATCTGCTGCTGTTGCAGCCCCTCCCATCCATTCGGGTGGGTGAGCACGACCTCGATCTTGTCCTCTACAGACTGCCACATAAACGTATGGGACTCAGTGATGTAGTTGCGCGCGCACGCAAAGAGATAGCGCATAAAGTCTGCAAGAACCTGGGTGGCACTTGTACCTTCTGGAAGGGGTGGGATATCATCGTCTTTGATGTGTGACGAGGATAGGTGTTTAGTTCGCAAGTGGAGCTTCCACCTGAGGGTGCGTCGGTACATGAGAGATCATTCTCTCTTTAGGACTCACCACTCGAGCTTGATCCAATCTTCCTCTTCCGCCTGCTCGATGATATGTTCCTGTACTGCCTCAGCGCCAGCTGCTCGCATGGTGCCTTCACGGTCATAGTACAAGATAGACGGTATCTTGTTATCACCTCCGTTATGATCTTGAGCAGGATATCTGCGTCCAACCCATGTCAGTCTCATTACTAGGTGCCCACCCTCGCTCACCTTGCAACCGCATGTACTTTTGGCACCTCCCCAGGGTCTAGAATGCAGTACGAGACCCCACTGAACGTCGTACCCACATCGAACGCAAGCACCAACTTGCGCGAGAAGCCACGGTATGGTTCTTTAGAGAGCATTTGGCGAGGTCATGCACTTGCTGTGTTCAAGTTGTGTGTACTACACGGATTCGGAGGCAGAGCTCCGTATATCCTTGAAAGGCAGGTTGCCGGCGACCCCCCTGATCTAGAACTGAAAACATTGGTGCTATGTTACACCCACCCGAGCCATAGCGGGTGTATCCTGCGATCAAGCTTACGTTTTGAAGACCGGAAGCGATGGTCGTGATGGCGTCGAACCGAATTGTTGGGTATCAAATTCGGTGTGGCGGTTCAATCGGACGGCTAGTAGACCCCGGATCAAAATTCGTTGGATTCGCTGTAGACCGACAGTTACAGGACAATCTTGGGCTCTGAACGGTTGCATAAGTCGAAACTTCCGTTGAGTCAATCGCAACACGTCAGAGGTACTGCGAACAATGTGTGATACATGCAAATACAAAAACACGGTAAGTGGCATACTTCAGCGTCAGTAGTAGGGACCAGCCCGTAATGTAGCGATCGAGTTCGCTTGCAATGAACGGTTCCTGGAACAAGTTAGCCAGCCAGCCGCAGAAACTAATGTACAATTGGAACAGTGCATTGGTAAAGTATGAATCCTCCAAAACAATCCACACCGGAAAAGTGGAGAATCCTGTCACAGGACGAGAAATCCGTCGGACAAAATGACATGACATTATATGCGCACAGCAGTCAGTCATCATATACAATCGAAGCAGGACTTCTGTTAGCATTCGAGTTAGCAGGCGTTGGGCTTATTCGTTTAGACCATACCTCTTCTCTACACCCTGCAACGTCGTATAAGCACCACAACTTATCGAACGAACACGATACATACCTCGTCCTTCCAGCTAACATGCGCTCTCATCTCAGTAAGACCAAATAACAGGACGACGTCATAATCCAGACGATAATACATCCCACCGTCAGGCGCCCATGTGGGACGCAGCGAGTCGGCAATCCTGGATGTATCGGCCACGACATCGCACAATTCGGTAAAGCGCGCTGGCAGCCAAGACCGACATCAGTGGCGCGCACGAACCACTTTGTCACCCCACTTACCATGTTCCTCGTCAACCCATTGGGGATCGAGGAGTTCACCTCGGTATGCCAAAATGGGGTCTGATACTCTCGCCAGTTCAGAGCGCGATTTTCTGAGCCTACAAAATGACCACCGGAATTCTTGCTCCTCCGAAACTTGCACTCCCTGTTGCGATCATCAACTGTGGGCATTTCCGAACGAGGGACGAGGTCATACCCTCTTCAGGATCGATTGGAAAGAGCTTGGTATCATCATAGTCGCTGATAAATTCATGTACTGGGTGTGTTGCCTCTTTCTGTGGTCGGGATCGGAGGCCTCATATGGTACATTACATGCTATGCCATATGTGAATCTCGAGGTCCGCGAAGTGACCAGTGGGTCGCTATAAGATAGTACAGCACCGTCTGCGACGGCCTTGTTGCTAGAGAAGTCATGAGCGTCAGCCAATCCTGTAAAATAGTACATACACCTGGCTCGAGGGTCTGCACAAATTCACGTCCGCGAACGCCGAATGGTGTTGAAGATTGGAATATAGGAAATCACTGGCGGCATAACCGCCAACAAGAAAGGCATGCTATGCCCTACCATCAAGCTACGCGCGAGGCTCGATAGCGGTCATCTTACCTTGATCTCGATCTTCAACCTCTCTGCCGCCCGTCGTTGCTTCTCAAAGGCTTCGGCAATTGCCTCCACAGAGGGTTCAAAGAACTTTGCAATATCTTCTCTGCATATTAGAGCATCAAAGATAGCTATTCGACGTTTAATAAATTCTTACCCAGCCAATTTCAGCTGGCCTGAGCGAATATCGTATTCAGGATCTTTGTCCCGTATCGTGCCAAACTTGATGTACTGCGGGCCATCGGTGCCGCGGAACCTCAGTTTCGTGGTCTTGTCAAATATATCCTTCATTTGCCGAACGACATCGGGCGACCCGTATCGCGAGTTGGCAAGCTTAGCTGTGACAAAATACGATATGATTAAATGAGAATGCCAATGGTCATAAACAGGACGTACACTTGAGAAATGCGTGGGCTCTCTGCGTGACGAAAACAGAGCCTTGAAGGCGACCTGTCAAGTTGGCATAAGCAAGGGCTGAAAGGCATCCCGGTACACGTTACATTCTGCGGGTGCGATCTCCTTGAATTCTTTCGGAGGAGAAAGCTTCACAGAGTAGGCACTCAGATCGATTGTACCACCCCCAGCATCGATAATGATGATGCCTTGATGTTCCGAGTCCTCTCCGACATCCTCTTGATGGTTGTCGGATTGAGCAACGATAATATTCGAGAGAAAGTCCGAGGAGAGCACACGAGAGACGCAGAAATGAAGGCTTGCTTCGCCTTCTGTAAGCAAATGTAGCCGACTCGCGTGCTCCCCGCCGCTCGGAATCAAGCCTGCAATTTCAGCAGCGCGACGGATTTGTTGCTGTTGCAGCCCCTCCCATCCATTGGGATGGGTGAGGATAAATTCGATCTTGTCTTCCATAGACTTCCACATAAAAGTGCCACTGGCGTGCGATTCGGTGATATAGCTGCGTGCACATGCGAAGAGGTATCGCATAAAATCTGCGAGAACTTGAATAGCACTTTTACCCTCCGGGAGGGGTGGGATGTCTTCGTCTTTGATATGTGACGACGAGAGATGCTTTGCTCGCAAGTGAAGCTTCCACCTAAAGGCACCACATGAAGCCAAGCCAAAGTGATAAAATGGGAAACTTGCCATTCGACTTTGATCCAGTTGTTCTCTTCTGCTTGCTCGATGATGTGCTCCTGCAGCGCCTCAGCGCCAACGGCTCTCACGGCACCCTCACGGTCATAGTAGAGGATTGATGGTATCTTGCTGTCTCCTCCAATATGTTCTTGAGCAGGGTATCTGAAATCCGTGTCAGATTCAATTTCACTTGCTACTCCCCAAATGGTGGAGCACCTAGCAATGCCATGAACCTGTGGCACTTCTCCAGGATCGAGGATGCAGTACGAGACCCCACTGAATGTCGTTCCGACGTCGAAAGCGAGGACTAGCTTGCGAGAAAGGCCGCGGTACGGTTCTTTGGAGGACATGTGTTGAGTTGCCGTGTGGGGTGAGGCAGAGGCGTCTGTATGTTTATCCCTGAATGGCAGGTCCAAAATCCAGATGGACACGAGACACACACCATGGCTTACATGCTATGTAATTAGTAGTCCCTACGCAGGTGCGTCGTGGTGTATGCCTCGTGTCCGATATCAGTCGTGACGCAGAGTCAATGTCGTCGCAACATGGTAGGGAGTCGAGACGTAGTAAATGACTGTTCGACTGGAACCGTCACCCAGTGGTCACTGCCGAGACCGTCGAACTACATATTATAACTTTTTTTTACTATCCAATCGTACTCCCGGAAAGCCTTGGTGCAAAGGAGACGCATACATCGACCCCGCTGTTCACGCCGGAAAGGGCTTCCTCCCTATCGATGAGTCCAAGAGTGAACTCGATTTCTCGGAGTAGAGTCACGTTCAGGGAATGTTTTTAACTCGTGGGTTATCTGTCGGTCTATCATATTCGAACGTGAAAAATTTGAAGATATCTAGGCAAAACGGACAGACAATGTATATGTTGTCTGCGAAGCTACGATATGCATACTTCCGAGTATGCGCCGACGGCAGGGTGCTAGCGTCTATATATCAATCGGTTCGTTGAATATCTTACCAAACACAGACTCCTGCCTGTGCACATGGGCTCGCAGACACCGCGTGTTTTGCCGAACGATGGTGATGATGCAATTTATGTCAACTTTTACACCGAGCCATGAGGAGCCAGTGACGCTGCCGCTCGCGCCGCCATACAGTTCACAAGGAGTCCGGACGTCAATAATCAAGGCGTTGGCTAGTACGGTGCACACCGCTAGCTTGGTGGCGATTGGACATATGAGCCGCTCAACCCACCCACTTCTCGTAAATTTGCAGAAAGTGGCCAGCAGACACTCGGTTCACGCCACGTACTCGCCGACGGTTGGCATCAAAGTCCTTTCGGCCACGACTCTGGATTATCGTTTCTTGCGCCGTCTCGAAAGAGCAATCGCGGATGGCAAATTCTCTCGGTCGCGCCGGTAGACTCAGTAATCATGACTTGTCATTGGCAGTTGTCCAAGCCGACTGACCAGGTATGACATATGTTGATGGAATCCGCTTTACCCGAGAAATCATGGACTATACTTATCAACCGAGCTGATCGCCTTGAAACAATGGGGGTGGACGCCAATGTCATTCACTGCACAATCATTTCCGTTCTTGCGTACATCTAGCCTCGTTCCCAATGTTCTGCGACATGTCGCCCCCCCTGCCGATGACAGCTCAGCGGGCGCGAATAGTGACAAGCCCGGACCGACCTCCCAGCGTTCGGGTCAGTAGTAACCAGAACGTCGGGAGTTACTCACCAAAATCATAGATATAGTCCTTAGCCTTGGCCGACAACGAAGACGACTTGTGGCACGGATTCGAATCTCTCGAAGATGGGGCACGCGTCGGATTGCATGCGGTATTGTGGATGAGAAGTATGAAATGCTCCCAGATCCTCTGCCAGCACTTGACGAAGCTTCCGGCGTTCAGAGAATCGGAGTGACACGACGCCGGCAAAGGATCCAGAACCGAGATTAGCATTCATCAAACCTGACCGAGATGGAGGAGGGCGATCGTTTGCGTCGTCGTTCTCGAATGCTTTCGCCAGCCTACGCGAGACTCGGCAGGAACTCTGATTGGACCGGCAAACGGTTATATGATACCTTCCCCGGGCCAAATATATCCTGCTCGTCGAGCACCCGAATAGCGCTTAGAAACGATGATGGCCGCCCGTGCCAATCAACGGATCAAGCGCACCGTCCAACGCCGGAATCATGGCCGGTTTGGTTAATCTGAGAAATGAGCCGACAAACCTACTGGTTGAGCAGATATCGGGCAGTCTGCCAGTCGGATGCCTTCTCTATCGCGGACGTAACAGAACTTCCGTTGACTCGTTTTTACTTGAGCGTTCGTTTCCAACGGTTTTGGGGCCCTCGGTCTGTCGGGAGGTATACCATAGCTGGAGAAAGTTGTAGGTGGTTGTGCGCTCTCGATTTTGAAAATGGAGATTCGGTTGCAACGAGCTACGAGATGGAATGGACTTGCTAATCGAGGCGTCCTCCAATGGAGAGGACGACCGGCGAATGAAGAACGCTCGGCTGAAACCACCACACTTGACCCCGGGCACATCGTTTGATTCTTTTCGATACAAGCGCACTTGGTAAGCCCACTAGACTTGGGGACTCATCGAATGAATAATAAAGACGTGGATGTCGACGAGGACTGGACCGAGGACTCGCGTTCCTTTTCATAGCCTAGCCTGAGGACGATAATGTTCGAGTTGCGTCCGAATCCGGGTCTGGGATGCTTACATTTCGGATGGCACTGGCAGCATGACGAAAATAAGCCTCGTACAAGAACCGGTCTGCGAAAATACGATGTGCATGCTTCAGTGTTGATGGCGAGTCACTGGCCTTCAATGTGCGCCTATCGATCGGCCCGTCAAGCATCTAACGAGTCGTGGATTCCTGCATATGCACGTAGTACCAAGTCCGGCGATCACAGTTTTAATGGCGACGACCCTATGAGTACAGATGATGCTCGCGATGTATGAAAGAAACGTCCGACTAAAAGGTTTCTCGTATGCATCGCAATCAATCAGAGCCGTACACGATCGAAGCAGGGCTTCTGTAGGCGCTTGGATCAATAAGCGTCCGATTGTACAACGTCGACCATACCTTTTCTCTACACCCTGGAACATTTATCAACGGTGAGGCAGAGAGCAACGTGGAACACAGGACGTACCCCGTCATTCCAGCAGATTTGCGCTTTCAGCTCGGTAAGGCCAAACAGGAGTATGACATTAAAATCCAGATGGTAATAAATGCCTCCTCCGGGCGACCGTCTTTGATGTAGTGCCTCCGCGATCTTTGTGGTGTCCGCCAAGACATGACACAGGGTAGTGAAACGT
Source organism: Boletales sp. KT-2023a (assembly GCA_038090395.1). Classification (NCBI taxonomy): domain Eukaryota; kingdom Fungi; phylum Basidiomycota; class Agaricomycetes; order Boletales; species Boletales sp. KT-2023a. Next base: position 9,592 of record JBBPMP010000586.1, read on the forward strand.
GCTTATGTTGAGACAATCGTTAGCTGTGCGCATGGCCACCGCCCCATCGCAAGACTCACTGGGTTCCGTATCTGTCCACCTCGGATCGGGAAGATTTCCTCTGTATGCGAGAATAGGGGCCATTACACTGGCTAATTCACGGCACGAACTTGCAACTCTGTAAAATGGCTGGCGGAATTCTTTCTCTTCGGAAACTTGCACTCCCTGTTGTAAAATAAATGTGACACAGTCACTTATACAAGGTGATAATTACAGACCTTTTTCAATATCGACTGGAACGCGCTTGGTATCACCGTCATTCCAGAAGCATCCTTAGATCGCGTATGTTCTCTCACTCGATGATCGGGAGAAGTAGGGGTGTAATGTACGAAACACTCCAAACCGTAGGTGAGCCTCGAGGTCCGCGAGGTGACGAGGGGCTCAATGTAAGAGAGTACAGCGCCATTTGCGACAGCCTTGTTACTGAAAAAAGTAGTCAGCAAAACTCCTCCAATTGGTACCACACGCACGGATGGCTTGAAGGTCTACACAAGTGTACGTTCAAGAATACTGGATGTTGCTGAAGGCGGGAATACAGGAAATCACTGGCAGCATAACCGCCAACCAGAAACGCGTGCTAGATTCTGGTTCAGTCTTATGCAAAAGGAATGTCGAAATTAATATCACCTTGATTTCGATGTTATGCTTCCTCGCTGCTTCTTGTTGCTCTTTGAATGCGTCAGAAATTGCCTCCACAGAAGGTTCAAAGAACATTGCAACGTCTTCACTGCATGCATGCTATAAGTCTGTACGTTAAACATATGTTAGGCGGAGCTTCTTACCCCGATAGCTTGAGCTGGCCAGAACGAATATCAAACTGAGGATCCTTGTCACGTACATTCCCGAACTTGATGTACTGCGGAGCACTGGCGTCGCGGAATCTTAGCTTCGTAGTCTTGTCAAAGATATCTTTCATCTGTTCCACAATATCGGCGGATCCGTATTGTGAATTGGCAAGTTTGGCTGCAGGAATGTGATTAAAACTTGAGAGAGGGCGTCCAGAGAGACGAAGAACATGTACCTTTGAGGTATGCATGGGCCCTTTGTGTAACAAATACAGAACCTTGAAGGCGACCTGTATGGACAGCAAATGAGAGACCTAGTAATGAGAGCGCCGAAGAGCATTGTCTTACATTCTGCAGGAGCGATCTCCTTGAATTCTCTCGGAGAGGACAACTTCACGGAATATGCACTCAAGTCAATCGTGCCACCTCCGGCATCTATAATGATCAGCCCTTGACGGTCCGACAGCTCCTGAACGGCCCTTTCATTGCTACCAGACTGAGCAATAGGGCTGTTCACAAGCGAATCCGAGGCCAGGACGTTAGCGACGCAGTAATTAAGACTTGCTTCACCCTCCGTCAGCAGATGGATTCGACCTGCATGCTCTTCGTCGGGGACCAGCCCAGCAATAATCGCAGCGCGACGAATTTGCTGTTGCTGCAGCCCTTCCCACCCGTTTGGATGGGTGAGGATGAACTCGATGTTGTCCTCCATAGACTTCCACATAGAAGCACCGCTAGCGCGGGATTCGATGATGTAGTTTCGCGCACAGGTGAAAAGGTACTGCATAAAATCCGCAAGAACTTCGATAGCATTCTTACCCGCCGGAAGGGGTGGGATGTCTTCGTCCTTGATATGTGACGACTCTAGATGCTTTGTTCGCAAGTGAAGCTTCCACCTTGCGTGTGTCGTCAGCAGCTTAAAACATACTTGGTAAACGTCCCGAACATACCATTCGAGCTTGATCCATTTTTCTTCTTCCGCTTGTTCGACGATGTGCTCCTGCAATGCCTCGGCACCGACAGCCCTCAAGCCACCTTGGAGGTCATAGTACAGGATGGACGGTATCTTGTTATCGCCTCCGACGCGCTCTTGAGCAGGGTACCTAAAAGAACACTGTAAGCCTGAGTGGCACCCGTTTTGTCCCAACTAGTGTTGGCTACCTTGTGACGCCTTCGGCTTTTGGAATCTCTCCAGGATCGAGTATACAATATGAGACTCCACTGAATGTCGTACCGACATCGAAAGCAAGCACTAGCTTGCGAGAAAGGCCGTGGTATGGTTGTTTGGGGGGCATGGGACGAGGGTGGGGCGTAAGGTGAGGCGGATGTAGCGACTTTACGATGTCTATAAATTATGCTGTCTCTTTGTGACTGTGGAGAGCGCAAAAGACTCATGTCCGTTGTGAATTGATGGCACACGTTTGATACGTGCAGTAGTGATACTGGCATACTATGTCACAGTGATCGTGTCGGCGCCACGGAGAAGATGGTCCTCACCACAAGCCAACGTTGTTAGCGTCACAGCAGATCCTGTTGTGGTCCAATCACGTAAATGTAAATGACTTCTTAGTCCGCGGCCTGGCCGCGACGACTTCATCAACGCAGACCATCGTGACGAAATAGTGCCCTGTACCCTGCAATGTCGTGACCAAAAGGTGGCTGGTAGGCTGTGTGAATTAAGTATTTCCTGACCGTCGGTCATCTGCAAGCCTGTAGTACACATGGACTCTGCATGTGAATCGAGACCGATAGGGATGTGAATAGCCAGAATAAAGACTCGAGCCGGAGATGAAGTTGACAATGTCGATGGCTCCTTTCTTTCGATGGGGCAAGCGATGGTAGAAGGGGGAGGGGTTTTTTATTCGATACCAAGCACGATACATGGCCGGGGTTTATGTAGTACGAGACTGAGGGGAGTGACTATTGTAGCATTCAGTAAGGCAGGTGAAGGGAAAAAGAATGAATGTTAGCTGAGACCGAAAGTCTCTAGGAGGTGGCGCCGTCGTCAAACCTGCCGCTTAAGACCACCGCCCATCCCAAATCTTAGTATACGTACCTTCCAGTTCTCGGGCCGTACGCTCACTGGTCATTGATCGATACATGGGGGAGGATGAAATTTTACCAGAGTATGAATCCGAAGAATTGAAACATCTCCATCATTTAGTGATACAGGATCCCCACAAACGACAACATTTGTTAACAATCATCCTTCGGTATATACAATCGAAGCCGGACTTCTGCGCGTGCCCTCAAGTCAGCCAACATGCGTCATCTAGGCTGACGGTCTGCTTCTTACCTTTGCTCCACGCCCTGGGATACGGCGTAAGTGATACGTATTGAAATTTAACACAATATACATAAAAACGAACCTCATGCATCCAACTAATCTGTGCTTTCAGCTCCGTCAGACCGAAGAGCAGGACGATCTCATAGTCCATTTCGTAGTAGACTCCCCCATCGATACCTTCCAGTGGTTCCAACGACTCGATTAGCTTGGACGTGTCGGCGACCACGCTGCACATGGAAGTGATATGTGCTACGTTGGAAAACAGCCCACAAGTCAGTGACCGATGTTCCTACTTTGTCGTTAGGCTTTACCTTCTTCCTCATCCATCCAAAATGGATCCTGAAGATCTCCTCTGTATGCTAAAATCTCCGCACCGATAATCCCCATTTCAAACGGAGAGCTGCCCTCCGTTGAGAAAGGATATCGAAACTCTTGTTCTTCAGAAACCTGGACTCCCTATGAAAGCAATTCCATAAGAAATGAAATGAACGATGTTTTGCTGACAGTACCTTGTTCAGTATCGATCTGAATGAATTTGGTAATACTTCGATCCCGGATGGTAGAACGAATTGTGTATCCTGGCGTTCTCGGTGATCAGCGCGAGAATGATCATATGGTACACAAATCTCTGTGCCATACGCAGCCTTTGAGGTTCGTGAAGTAACAAGTGGATCAACGTAGGATAACACGGCACCATCCGCAACCGCTTTGTTGCTAGAGAAATAGTGAGCACAACCCATGCTCAATAGCACACCACCTACGCATGACTTGAAGGCCTGCACAGGTGCACATCGGAAAACGCCGGGTGCTGTTGAAGACGGCAATACAAGAAATCGCTGGCGGCGTAACCGCCCACTAGAAAGGCATGCTATAGACTATCATCAAGCCATGTGCAAAGTGGGACATCAGAGCCACCCTCACCTTGATTTCGATCCGCAACTTCTTAGCTGCCCGTCGCTGTGTCTCAAACGCCTCGGCGATCGCTTCCACAGACGGCTCGAAGAATGTTGCAACGTCCTCACTACGTCTCAGGTCAGTAAAAGGCACTCAACGCAATGCATGCCTTACCCGGCCAACTTGAGCTGTCCAGAACGAATATCATATTGAGGTTCTTTGTCGCGTACTGTCCCAAATTTGATGTATTGCGGAGCATTGGCGTCTCGGAACCTCAGCTTTGTGGTTTTGTCAAAAATATCTTTCATTTGCTCGACAATATCAGAGGACCCGAATCGTGAGTTGGCAAGTCTAGCTGCGATGGAATGCAATCAGGCGAGGGTGCCCGTGTATTGAGGAACACAAACCCTTGAGGAATGTATGTGCTCTTTGTGTAACGAACACAGAACCTTGAAGGCGACCTAATGGGACAGCACACGAGTAAATATAGGAGTTCACTGAGCAGTCGAAGCAGGTCATCGTACATTCTGCAGGGGCGATTTCCTTGAAATCTCTCGGGGGGGATAGCTTCACGGAATAAGCGCTCAAATCGATAGTGCCACCCCCGGCGTCGATAATGATGATCCCTTGATGTCCTGATCCTTCCTTGACATCGTCCTCGAATTCACCGTCGTCGGACTGAGCGATGGGGACTCCCAAGAGCGAGTCTGCAGCCAGCACGTTTGTGACGCAGAACTGAAGGCTCGCCTCTCCTTCCGTCAGCAAATGAATTCGACTTGCGTGTTCCTCGCCACTAGGAACCAATCCTGCAAGCACTGCAGCACGACGGATCTGTTGTTGTTGCAGCCCTTCCCATCCGTTTGGATGGGTGAGAATGAACTCGATGTTATGCTCGACAGATTTCCACACCGAAGCGCCGCTCGCATGCGATTCGGTGATGTAGTTTCGTGCACAGGTGAACAGGTAGCACATAAAATCTGCGAGGACCTGAATAGCTCTTTTGCCTTCTGGAAGGGGTGGTATGTCGTCGTCTTTGATATGTGATGACTCTAGATGCTTTGCTCGCATGTGTAGCTTCCACCTCGTGGCCCTTCAGTGAATGCGAAGGGATGGTCACTCTTTCGACTCACCATTCGAGTTTAACCCAACCTTCCTCCTCTGCTTGCTCAATGATGTGCTCTTGCAGCGCTTCTGCCCCGACTGCCTTCACGCCACCTTGTCGATCATAGTACAGGATGGATGGAATCTTGTTGTCGCCACCGACTTGTTCTTGAGCGGGGTACCTGAACGAGACGCGCGTGAACGCCACCGAGCACGAGAAACAGAAACGTGCGCATACATACCTTGCAACGCCGTGAACCTTTGGAACCTCTCCCGGATCAAGTATGCAGTATGAGATCCCACTATACGTTGTACCGACATCGAATGCAAGGACCAGCTTTCGAGAGCGGCCGCGATATGGTTCTTTGGGTGGCATGAGTAGAAATGTAATGGCAGGGTTGCTGTGCTGGCAGCTTCGAGGGTGGTGGATTGAAGAGGTACCGGAACGTGGTTGAAGGCGAAGACTTGATTACTACGACCATGATCACTTGCGGACTTGCTGTGGGCCCATCTTGATACCGTCCGAACCTTGTGTTTTGTGACAGTGACTGAATCAAACCTAATTTCCGCACTATTCGGCTTCCTCGAGGCACACGGTACGTCGAACCTCTCCTTGCTGCAAATCTAAGATTCCCTTCAAAGCGTTGATAAATTGAACGAGGGTAAGCGACAGTCGATCTAAATACAAATTATAACTTGGAACGCCGCGGCGCCAGCATCTACTGTTGAACGAGTACACGCACATACGTAGTAATTAGTTCTCACGCTTCATGTATTTAAGTACAGACTCAGCTGAGCTGAGTTCTAATCGATTCTCTTTCGATAAACCACCACCTGCACTTAATGTTCAGCTCCAACCCTCAGGTATGTAAGCTGATTCCTAGCGTTACTAAACGCATGCCCTTGCAACAGGTTATGAGCCCTGAGCAGGTTCAATGAGCGTGGTCCCCACCGCCCAACCTTGCTCGGCATCGTACCTACCTGAACTCTGTGCGATGCGGACTCACGTCCGCTCCCAGAGGTTGAACAAGTGCTGTCCAGTGCGGTTCATTCCGCCGGACACGAGTAGCATGGTTTATTCCACCTCTCGTAGTCGCACACAGTGCAAAGGATAAGGGGAGACTATGTCACTCCGAATCTGGAAGCTCTGGACATTCAGCGATGCGGCTTCGCCGCTCCCTCTCATTTACTCGTAAGGCCTAATGCTGACGTTTATTCTTCCTCAGATTCAACTTCACCATGAGCTCCATCTTGAAAGACATGCCCAAGCTCAATGGCTCTAACTTCAAGCTGTGGGAGGCGAACATGATCGCCTATCTGCGTTCAACCGGGGTCTACTCTAAGATCTACCGGGACAAACCAGAACTCCCCGTCCCCACCGCCGAAGTCATTGACGCCACCGGCAACATCACCATTCCCGCCTACACTCCATCAGCGTCCGAGCTTGAAAAAGCTCAGGACCGCATCGAATCATGGGAAGATGAAAACAACAAGGCTGCAGGAGCAATCTCCCTCATGTGTGAACGCCACATCCTCGACTGTGGCATCGACTTCACCCAAGACGCCGCCTCCATCATTACCGACCTAAAAGAAAAATTTGATCGTCCCACTGTCTCGTCCGCCATCTCGGAGTTTAAAGCCATGATTGAGCTCAAGATCCCAGAGAACAACTCCCCTGTCGCCACCCTGTCCAAACTCGCTGGACACATCAACAAGCTGAACGATTTCGGCTACCCTCTCTCCAGCGCCACAAGGTCACTGATGATCATCGCGAAGATCCCCAAATATGGGGACCATATCGCTGCCGCCGTCGCCGCCACATCCAGCGAGATAGACCAAAAAACACAGAAGCCCAAGGGGCTTCCCTCCTTCGTCGACCTTAAGCAACAGCTCAACGTTTCTTGGCAGACATACACGCAGCGCCACCCGCCTAAAGACACTCGCCCGCAGGCGAACAAGGTCACCGCTGTCAAACGGCAGCAGGGCGAACCTCAATTTGCCCAGCAGCAACAACAACAAGGTGGTTCCTCTACTCAGGGGAATAACAACCAGAAGAAGCAGTGGCATGAAGGCAATCGCTCTGAAG
>JBBPMP010000587.1:0-14213 GCA_038090395.1 Boletales sp. KT-2023a
TGCATGCCAGAGTATCACACCAGACAAGGCTGAAGGATACTTTAGAGCTTCCAGCTATATTGTGTGATGTTGTACTAGCTACTACTCTGCCATGTATTTCTGTATACTATTTTGAAAAATGGAGTCATGATGATCATGGCAACTCAGAGCCAGTGACTTCAATTTGAATGTGTGCCAATAACTTTGTAGTCCTTATCATATGAGTTCCAAGTACTATGTAGCTAGTGACTGCATTGCTGCATTCCATAATGCAATTTGATGTGCATCATTTTCATCTTCTTCCACATTCTCATTTACAAAATAACCATGTGGAACAGGAAACCATTGCTTGATTGTCTCACAGAAGTAGAAGAGAGTATAGTCTTGCTCTGGGTATATCAGCATCATCACCTGGCTGCATTGGGGGAGCAGTGAAATGACAACTGCCTCCATCAAAATACCATTTCTCATATGCAACTTGTTTCTGGGGTGATGGTGCCTCATGGACTTCTGAGTTTGTCCTAGTATGGTTTCATTTGGGGGATGGCTTGCTGGCATGACTTGCAAAAGCCTTGAGGGCTGAGGTGGAAGCATTGCTTTGCTTTCACTTTGCATCTGGTCCATTCCACCATGCACTGCTACCCTTTTTTTTAGGCAGATTGCATCACCTGCTGAGATGCCACATTCAGCAAGTAATTTGTCATCAACATTGGAAAGAATATCTGGCCCAATTCCATTCATTTCAAGGGCTGGTTGGTATGATAAGGCATGGTGCACACCAAGATTGGTCTCTGCATGTCGTAGGTAGTGCACTAGTTGACTTGGAGAGGGACCAGTAGTGACAACACAGCCACATCTCCATTTTTCACCTGCTGCCAAGTGGGAGTTTGTGGAGTGGAGGGAATAAGTATGGGCTGGGATGAGACAAAGGCAGAAGCAGAAGGTGTAGTTGATGAACACAGAAGACTGGAGCTGAGTTGAGCAAATGTTTGTAACAAGATAGCCAAAGTCAAAGAACTGATATCAGTTGTGGTGGAGGATGCTGGTTCAGTGGCAGTAGCAGCAGCTTTACATGCAGGATGAAGGATTGGAGCTTTATTTGCAGTGTTGAACAACTCAGTATTTGGTGGAATAAAAATTGTCACCTGGCCATTCTCCTAGTAATATGAATTATCAATTTTATTCACTGACACATTATTTGAAAAATTACCAATGCAAGACACCAATCACAAACCATGGCAGGCATCAAGGGGATGGGCCCCAATGGCCCAACATATGTAAGCCCTTCATCATCATTGTTCTTGTATGCTTTCTGAAGTTTCAAGTGCCATCATGCAAGACAATTATTGTGATCAGCTTTTTTTGTATGCTTAGAATAAACATTAGCTACTATGTTCAATGAGTTCATAAGGATATGTACTCCAATACTATCAGAGGCAGACTCTGAGTTGTTTCCAGAAGTTCCAGAATCTTTGGACTTTGAGCATTGGGGTAACTTCTCAATGTCCCACATACCCACAAAGACCTTGATGACAGATGGCTTATTTTCAGATATCTTTTTTATCATTTCCCCATAATCAGTATTGTGGCCAATGTCAATTGCATTGGACACTTGTTGTCTAGTATGGGGACAATTAGTCATTGAGTCAATGGGATCCAAATTATGAAAATACCCTTTCGCTTTTGGTGGAATATACTTCATTGTGAAATGCTTCCTTTCAGTAACCTTGTAGCTTTCCAAGCCATGTTTGAGGAGTATTGCTTGTAACAAATCAATATAGTTCAAGTCATTGAGAGTGAACAAAAGTTCCCTCATCTTGTAGAAGTATACTCAGTATGAGACAGAGTTTGTGACTGAGGTAGAGACACATCCAATATGAAGATTATCTACTCAGGATTACATAATATGGAAGTACCCAAGTCTGTTTGAGCATAGCAATAAAGACAAAGAATAAAACATAACACTTCCCCCTCAAACAGACAGGTGTAATCCCAACTCAAGTGCAAAATGCTTTGCTTTAACACTAGGCAAAGCTTTGGTAAGCATATCTGCCACCATATCAGAAGAATGGCAATAATGAAAAGAAATAGGACCATTCTTAACACTAAAGCAAATAAAATGATAACAAATGTCAATGTGCTTCATATGAGCATGAAAGCTACCATCATGGGTCAACATGATTGCAGACTGATTATCCCCATAGAGAATGAGTGGCTGTGCAAGAGGTGTGAACATCTCAGCAACAAGATGCCGAAGCCAGATTGCCTCCTTCATGGCATGTGTAGCAGTGATGTACTCAGATTCAGCTGTGGAGAGTGTAATGAGCTTGTTACAATTCATATGGACCCCTACCCTTTTTCTTCTTCTTCTCCCAATTTCTCTTTCTCTTCCACACCCAGACTTATCACTTTTCATTCTACTCCTAGACAATCTCAATCAGACACAGTCTTACACTGGATTCAATCAATCTTTTCTTAGATCCTTCCTATGCATTCCTATGCATGCAGCTTTGTGCAGTTTCTATTCTTACCTTGGACAGCCCTTCTGATTGCAGCACTTGGCTGTCCCCCTTTATTTAGATCACCCAGCCTTATGGCTATTCTTCTGCAACCTTACACTGCCTCTATGACTTGGTGTGACTGGCACATAGCAGTATATATACCAGCCTGTATTGTAAAATATCTTTAAGCAATTCCTACTTGGGTTTTCACCTTCATCCCTTGTCCCTCCATCCTCAGTCTTGGGCCTTCATTGCCCTCCCCCTCGTCCTTCATATTCTAGTCTCTATCCAGGCTAGTCTCTCCATTGTCTTTGACAGCAACCCCAAGATCCCTCTGTCCATACTATGTCTGATTGACATCAGTCTGTTGTTCCATCTTAACAACATCAACACCACCTGAAACCATCATCTCCAACTCTGACCCTGTGATCCCTGAGTTATCCCTAGGCCTTATATGGCATATCCTTGTCCTTCCAAACCATTGTTCTGAAGACATCCCTTGTAACCCCTGACATCCTTGACTTGAAGGTGTCTCTCCAAGTCTACACCTGTTCCTACCTGGACCAGTTGTAACAGAGCTCCTGTTTGCAAGACCCCCAAAGAACTGCCCCACTGTTGATGAGAAAGGCATATCCAGTGATCACATGACGATGCTCCTGGGTCATGCCATCAGCGTCCATGTAGCTGATGAGTCCAGTCAAGCATGTCCCAAAGGTGAGTGCCAAAGACTTGGTGCCAACAAGGTATCAATAAATGCATTTTACAGCTTCCCAGTGGTCCCACCCTGGATTAGCACAGAACTGTGCAACAAAAGAAGTGGCAAACACAATATCTGGGCAGGTTCCACTTGCCAGATGAATCAATGATCCAACTGCTTGGTGATATGGAATGATATGCATCTGTGCTACTTCAGTCATTATTCTCAGCAACTGCTTCTCAGAGAGCTGAGCATGTGGATCTAGAGGAATAGAGACTGGTTTCACATCAGAGACATTGTACTTCACCAGGATGGCATTGACATATGGTTCCTGGGACAGAGATACAGTATAGTGCATGCAGCATGATCCTGGGTAACCTTCATACCCAAGAGCCAACTGATTGGCCTGAGGTTGGTAATGCAAAAACAAGTGCTGATCTCACTCTTGTTGAATGAGTACACCAATATATGTAGATATGTAGTGTAGTTAGTAGTTCACACAGACTCTGGTACTTCGGTCCTCCGGACCTCTGGTACTTAAGTCTGGTCCGATCCAGACTTTACTAATAGAGATGAGGCTTAAACTCATACCACCAAGTGTGACACTGAAGTCCATAACTACTCAGGTTAGTCTGGAGCCTTTCCACATTACTAAATGTGTGCACTTGCAACAGGTTATGAGCCCTGAGCAGGTTAAAGCATGCAGTTCATTCTGCCCTACCTGCTCTGGTCGACTACCTGACTCTGTGCAACATGGACTCATTTCTGCTCCCAGAGATTTGGACTCAAGTGGTCTTGTATGACCATTCTCACTTGGCTCTGAGTGATGAGGATTAACTTCTGCTCCCAGAGATCAATCTAGAGCTGTCCTGTGCAGTTCACTCTGCTGGACACAAGTGATGCAGATTGATTTCTGCTCCTTGTAAACACTTGCAGTGCTGAGGGCAGGGGGAGACTATGTCACTCCAGGTCCAGAGGCTCTGGATGTCCAGCAATGCAGCGTTAAGCCACTCCTATCTGTACTTCCAGAAAGTTCTCATGCTGATGTCCATCCCTCAGATCTGCTCCCACACTATGACATCCATTCACATGGACACACCAAAGCTTACTGGCTTAAACCACAAGCTCAAGGATACTGCTGTCACATGGCAGAAGGGGGAACTTCCATTCTCCTGACATTCTCCCATCCCTGATCTGCGGATATCCACCCTCTCCTCCAGCACTACCTATTTTGGTCCACCTGCCTTTCTTGCTTTGCAAAGGGCAAACTCTCTCATCTGCCAGCTGGGGGTCCTCTCAACTTCTAACACAGTCCACAACCTTGAACCGGTCGCACCATGGCACTCTAGACAAGAGTCCTTGCTCTCCAACCTCCAGTCCACTCCACTTTCACAGTGGACTCCTGACTCACAACTCTATGGCTCCACCAGCATCATGGAGGTTGATGAGGACTTGGTCGGCTTGGGCAATGATGCTGTCAACAAGTATATGGAGGATCTCCACCTCCACTCTGCCTTGTACATACCATCCACCACTCACTCTACATCAGGTTCTGATGTGTGGATCACTCTGCCTCAGGTAAAACATCTTAGCCATGTTTATGTAGTAGATAGTTCCAATACATCTGCTACTCCCAACTTCACCTTATGTGATTTATGTAAGAGTCCAACTGGTAAAGGAAAGGAAAAAGCACACAACCATGGAATACCTCTGGACATGTGGTTACTCAACTCTGGAGCATCTGCACACTTTTTGCTGGACAAATCAGATTTCATCAAATACCAGCAATTCGCTGTACCACAGTATGCCTCAACAGCCAATGGCAAATCAGCCATTCTGGGCTGAGGAACGGTCCTAATCAAGTATAAGGACCATTATGCCCACCTTTCTCTGGTCCTCCACATGCCTACATGTGGAGTCCAGCTCATATTGATGGGCACACTCCTACAATCCTCCTGCCTCATGCTCTGTGCCCAGCCCAGATGGATTACCATCTGGGATCAGTGCTCCCAAGGCCCATTCCTGGAATTTCACAGCCACAGTCAAGGCACCATGTTTTGGCTCCATGCCAAACCCGTTCATCCTGATGATGTGTCCTCTGGCATGACATCACTCACCTCCTGAATTGATTACCAATTGATCCACTGACATCTCAGACATTCCGCTCCTGATGTCATTAGGCATGCTACATAAGAAGCACCTGAAGGATTTTCCTGACGTGAAAGTCCCTACCAAACCTGGTGTCTGTCATGGATGCCAGCTTGGCAAACAGCTGAATTGTCATTTCCCTCATAGCGAGATGCAGGCCACTGCTCCCTTTGAGGTTGTCCATTCAGACTTAATATTCTTTGAGGTACTGTCATACTCCAAATATAAGTATGCTGTTGTCTTCTATGATGACTATACCTCCTTCTCTTGGGTCACTTTGATCAGGTCTAAGGACCAAACACTCCATGCGACCAAACAATGGTTCACTCTTGTCCAGACCCAGCACAACGCTGTGATAAAACACTGGCGCTCTGATGCTGGCAGAGAATACACCTCCGGCGCATTTCGCAAGTTCCTCCATGACAATGGAGTAAATATCCAACAGTCTGCCCCCTATGCTCACCAGCAAAATGGGTGCACAGAATGCTTACTGTAATCCATACTCTTATGGATAAGGCACAGGCTATGCGGTTACACACTTGCCTACCTCCCTCCTATTGGGAATGGGCTCTGCTCCATGCAACCCACATTTACAACAGGACTCCTCAAGTCCAACTCCAATGGGAAACCCCCTATACACTGCTTAAGGGGGAGAAACCTTCTGTTTCTCATCTCTGTGTCTTTGGATGTGGTGTGTACATACACATACTGGTGGAATGCCATAATGGCAAACTGCAACTGAAATCGTAGTTAATGATCTGCTTAGGGGTTGCACCTGGTAGTGAAACAAACTTCATGTTTATGTGGCCCGACAACTCTGTTGTAACTGCTGCACATGTGATCTTCAACGAGGACTTGTTTCCTTGATGTCCTCACTCTGCCCTTCATTGTCCACACAATGGTCCCTGTGTACCATCACACAAACACAAGGAGGAGGCTTTGTCCTCCAACACTTCTTCTGATTCTGACGAGTCCAATGCAGTTAATTCCACTCCTCAATGGAGTCTTTCACCTTTGTCATCTGACAAATCTGACAAGTCTGATGCAGTTCAATCCACTCCTCAACAGCCCTCACCTTTGTCATCTGACAAATCTGATGAGTCTGATGTGGTTCAATCTGCTCCTTGATGGCCCTCACCTTCATCATCCAACAAGTCTGATGCAGTTCAATCTGCTCCTCAATGGAACACTTCTTCATCTTCTGATGAGACAGATGTGGCCTTGTCTGCTCCTCAAGGAAGTTTGTCTTCATGATCTGAATCGTCCAACTCATCATCTGACAAATCCATACCTTTGTGCACACCGTCCCCAGCACAAGTCCACACGCCTTCACCAGCTCTGGCACCTACTCCTGTGACTCCACCCTCCCATCACACACCTCTGATTTGACCCCTGCATCTCCAGTGATCTGAATGGGTCTGCCAGGCACCCCTATGCCCTGGCAACATTTACGGAGAGCGGTGCAATCTGCTTGAGCAACTATGTGATGTGGAAGACCACTCATGCTGGTGTGACCTCACAAAACCAACTCCAGGACCCTCATGCACTCCAGACACTGCAATGGATACACCAACTGTTCCTGGTGGACTCCCCCCATCCCCCTCTCCTTCAGAAGAGGATGTTGACCATCTCACACAGGAAGGGGGAGATGCTTTGGTTTCATACCTTTGCAGTTGTGCTATTCTGCATGACTCCACTTCTGGCACAACTCTGAACTTGTGGGAATGGACATTCCAAGACATCCAGAAGCTCCCTGAGCAAGAGCAGAAGGAATGGCTTCACACCTGTGAAGATCAACTACAAATGCTCAAAGACTGGAATGTCTATAAAATATGTCTGTGCCCACAACACTGCAAGGTGATTAAAAACCATTGGATCTTCAATGTTAAATCAGACGGTTGTAAAGAGCCCACCTAGTTGCCAAAGGCTTCTCACAGGTGGAAGGCTTAGACTTTGACCAAGTCTTCTCCCCAGTTGTATGATTCAAGACAGTCTGCTGCATGTTTGCATTAGCCACACTGGAAAACTGGTATATCTCCAGTCTCAATGTCTGCTCCACATACCTATATGGTAAACTGGTCAAGGAAATTTATATGGAGTTTCCTGAAGGGTTTATGCCATCCAAACACAAAGGTAAAGTCCTCTGCCTACTGCACGCACTTTACAGACTCAAGCAAGCCGGCTTAGCCTGGTGGAAAGCGCTTAATAAGTCCATGGCAAACTTAGGCTTCCAATGTCTCAAGATGGATGCCAGACTTTTTATATATCGCCAAGGAAAAGACTTGGTACTTGCGATTGTCTACATGGACAATGCCCTCTTCTGCAGACCTAACAAAAACCTAGTAGACAAGGTTAAGGCTGCTTTTATGAAGAAATGGGATTGTTGCAATCTCAGAAAAGCCCATGAATTTCTCCGCATGAACATCTGTCAGGAAGGTCATACCATCAAAATTGACCAAAAGGACTAGCTTGACAAGGTGCTAGAGCAATGTGGGATGTCCTCCACCAAATCCACACCTACCCCACTTCCACAGGGTTATTATCCAGTGAAGAGCAAAACTCCAGTCCAACATGAATTATGGACACATTTTCAAACTGTGATCAGATTGCTGCTGTATCTAATGATTGGCACCCATCTGGACATTGCCTATGCCATTACCCAGCTGACTAGGATGTCCGCCAATCCATCCCTGGAATACCTTGACAGGGCTCTATACATCTGCTACTATCTAGTCGGTACCTGCAATTATGCATTGGTTTATTCTGGAGCTAGCAGAAAAGGCATTCTCACCAATACAAACTCCAATTGGGTGCAGGACGTTAACACTGTGCACTCTCAAACCAGCTTTTACCTCAAAATGGCCAATGGTGTGTTCTTGTGGAACTCACACTTACAAAAGACCACAGCTGTCTCCTCCACTAAGGCAGAGTATATGGCACTCAGTGACTGCTCCTGAGTCCTGCCAATGTGTGTGGATCCATGAGATGATGGGCAAACTGGGCTATAAGCTCAAACCAATTCCCATTTGCAGAGACAACCAGGGTAGTTTATTCATTGCACAAAACCCTGTGACTGAAAAGTGCAACAAGCATATCCATGTTAAGTATCACTTTATCTGTGATGCAGTAATGACTCACAAGCTAGTCAAACTATACTATATCCCTGGAACTGATAACCTGGCAGATATGTTCACTAAGAACCTTGGATGCATCAAATTTGAGCAGTTTCATTCACAGCTTGGTCTAGAGTTTATCTCCTGAGATGCGGATTAACTTCTGCTCCAAACATTCTTCTTTGTTTCAGTGATGTGAATTAACTTCCACTCTGGACATTCTCTACTCTGGAGATGCAGATTAAACTCTGCTCCCAGCCTTTTGTCTAGAAGATGTGGATTCAATTCCACTCCTGACATTCTTTCATTCCAGAGATGTGGATTAGCTTCCACTCCAAGAACATTCATCCCAGAGATGTGGATTAACTTCCACTCCAAGGATTCATCTCTTCTGGTGATGTGGATTCACTTCCACTCCCTACAAAAGTATTTACAGTACCTCTGAGTATGCTAATGCATACTTCGTATGCTAAGCAAGGGGGAGTGTTGAACGAGTACACCAATATATGTAGATATGTAGTGTAGTTAGTAGTTCACATGGACTCTGGTACTTTGGTCCTCTTGACCTCTGGTACTTAAGTCCGGTCCAATCTGTACTTTACTAATAGAGATGAGGCTTAAACTCATACCACCAAGTGTGACACTGAAGTCCATAACTACTCAGGTTAGTCTGGAGCCTATCCACATTACTAAATGCATGCACTCACAACAAGAGAGATACAAGATGAGCCACTGGAGCATAAGTCTCATTATAGTCGACACTGTATTGCTGTGTAAAGCTGTGAGTGATGAGCCATGCTTTATACTTATCAATCTCCCCAGCTGCGTTTCGCTTGATTTTAAAAACCCACTTGCAGCTGATGATGTTGGAGTCTTTAGGTTGCTCCACCACATCTCATGTATGCACATCAGCAAGACTTAACAACTTGGCATTAATGGCCTCCTCCCATCATGGCCAATCAGGCTGCATCTTTGCCTCTTCAACTGTGGCCAGTTCTAGACCTTTGGCCTCCTGTGTTCCTGCAAGCATAGCAAATACTGTGTGTTCATTGTCAAGTTCCCATGCCAGTGCTGCATGACCTTCCTCTCCCTGCATGCCTTTTGTGACCACTGCCTGAATCCCTTTTGGCAGTAATGAACCACCCTTGCCGCCTTGCGGCCATCATGGGTTCTGACCCCTGCCTTCAATAATTTGATGTATGGGGAATTCACACATGGATGGGTCAAGCAATGCAATGTGGGTTCAACAAAAGGGTTTGCAATGTCTGTCAAGTCCAGATCCTCTGGTCTCCAGAGGTGTGGGTGATGGAGTGGACCTGGGTGGGATGCGGAGGTTGGAGGTTGAAGGCAAGGTCAGAGTCATACAAAGAGGACTTGGCTTCAGGGTTCACCTGTGCCACTGCACTGTCTGGTCCTTGAATTTCAGAGGTCATGTTGGAGAGGATACAACAATAGTCATAGATTACTGAGGCAGAGGGGGAGAGGACAAAGAACAAGAGTGGAGACCAGGGGTGACAAAGTCAATTTATGAACTGAGGAATAAGTCCTCAGCGAGATCAGAACAAAATACAAGAATACCGGAGGCTGTACTAAGGGAGGACAGAGGGCAGAGTAGCAGAGTATGTAACTCTACATACTAGTGGTGTCAAGGGATGACAGAGTGCTACATCAGGGATAGCGGAGTGCAACAGCAGGGAAGTGGAGATGGAGATTAACTACAGGAGGGCCGAGACCTGTCAGGGAGGATGAAGATGTCAGGAAGGGCCAAGACATCAGGGAGGAGCGGAGATGTTGTGCAAGAGTGGATGAAGGGCTGAAGTACTGATGGGAGTCAGGTTGGAGGAGCAGAGGAGTTGGATATGGGTAGGCAGAATGGGAATGGTGACATGGGACATGACAATGTTGGTAGCTGGCAGATCTGGTGATGAAGCAACTTGCACTGGTATGTTGTTTTGAGTAGCAGAGGGGCCTGGCTGATCAGACACTGTTTCAAGTCAAATGGAAGCTAGTTTGTTGATGTGCTGGAAAGTAATGTTGTATTCAATGACAATGATATGCCAATTGGGTAAATAAACCTGATGAGCCATGGATTCAACATCAAACCTGACCCAGTGACCTTCCTTAATGTGCTCATCCAGCTTCAATCCAGATTTAGCAAGCATCCAGCACTTTGCCCCCCAGGATGGCAAATTGCACAAGCTCAGTCTCTTTTTATACAACATTTCATATGGTGTTTTTCTGTCAAGTAAGTGAGTGGCTGACTGGTTCTTGATCCAAATGACATGGAGAAGTGCCTCTCCCC
Organism: Boletales sp. KT-2023a; assembly: GCA_038090395.1. Taxonomy (NCBI): domain Eukaryota; kingdom Fungi; phylum Basidiomycota; class Agaricomycetes; order Boletales; species Boletales sp. KT-2023a. The sequence goes on from JBBPMP010000587.1 coordinate 10,741, forward strand.
ACAAAGTTTTAGGCAGGCTGCTATCATGTAGGACAGTGTGCATGCGCTCCACAAGTGTTCAGTTGAGGTGCTCAGTGACACCATTGTGTTCCAGTGTGTCATGTGTGGTAAGCTTCCAATCTGTACCATAAGATCTCAAGTGATGACTGAATTCATCAGATAAGTACTCCCCCCCATGGTCAGAATGAAGACACCAAATAGATGCCCCATGCTGTATGTGCAGCCATGATTCAAAATCTTGGTAAGCCTGAAAGGTGTCTGACTTAGCAGCCATGAGACTAACACATGTATAGTGTGTGTGGTTGTCAGTGAAGGAGCTATAATAGCTGCACTTTCAAGGTGTCTGAATGGGTGAAGGTCCCCAAATGTCAGTATGGATTTCATCTCCAACTGCTCCTGTATGACTAGGCTCATGGATTTTTCCAATACATTTCTGTGTCACTTTCCCATACTCACATGAAGTGCATTGCCCCATTGAGCTACAGTTTGGGTCCAGAGAGACACCCATGATCATCTGTTTTGCCAACATCTCACAAATAGTCCCAACTCCAATATGGGACAAGTGAATGTGAAGTTGCTCCATGATGAGCACCTCATCAGCCAACTCTGATGCAATGTGTATGCATTTGTTGCCTTGTAAAGACCATTTGTGACATTGACCTGACCAACAAGAGAGTGGGTTGTATTGAATATCTGGCAGACACTGTTGGTGAAAACAGCGCAGTAACCCATGTTGGTGAGACAGCTGATAGAGACAAGAGTCACCCACATACTTGGCACATATAAGACATCCTTCAGGACAAGTCGCATACAGGTGTTACCATGTTGGAGAAAAATGGGTAGGTCACCTTGCCCAATGGCATTGAACATGCTGTTATCTGCACCTCTGATAGGTTTTGGTGGGATAGTGACAAAGTTGAGAAAATGGTCACAACATGGGGACAAGTGCTGAGAAGCACCATTGTCATACAATTCAGGCATGTTGTCCCAAGCCAAAAAGGTGTCAACAGCAGGCAATTCACTGTCAAGCATAGCAAACCAGGCACTATCAGGTTCATCTGTAGAAGCTGTGTTCATGGAGGGTTTTGACTTTTTCTTGTCTTTGTCCTTAGATTTCTTTCTGCATGGCTTTCAAGACTTTGGAGCCTGTCCAGCTTTGCTGCTGCCATCCTCCCAACATTCTTGGCTTTTATGTCACAGCCAGCCACAGTTGAAACAGTCACCACCAAACTTTTGTCCCTTCCCTTTGCCCTTTTTGAATGAGGCATTGGTGCCAAACGCTGCATCCTCACCACCAGAGGTCTTCTTTCCTTTACCACCATCTTGTAGAGTGAGCTTGTCATACTCCTCCAAGATGATGTCCATAAGTTCATCCAAAGTGATGGATTTGCCATGTATGCATATGGACAAGGAAAGAGCTGCAAGACCAGGGTTATATGAGTGTGGGAGTGATGCATATACAATGTTAAAAAGGTCCTCATCTGAGACCAGGTGTCTGATAGAGGCTAGATCCTCACGCAATACAATAATTGTCTCTATATGTGCATGTGCATCACCTCCTTCCTTTAGTTTGACCTTGCCAAGCTGACAGCGCATCTCCATGCCAACCACAAGAGACTGCTTCTCAAAAAGGCTTTGGAGAGTTGTGAAGTATTCATGAGCAGAAGTTTTGCCCACAAGGCAGACAAAAAGGGAATTTGGCAGAGTGTTTGCAATCATATGTCATACCTTTGTGTCCTTCTCAGTCCAGGTCACAAGACTTGCTTCATATTCTTCAACCTTTTTGATGTCATCAGCTGTTGGTACTGTTGTACCCCCAGCTGATTTTCCAGCTGCTGGGTCAATGGGCTTTAGCTTGCTGCCATCAAGATAACCACTGAGTCCTTGACTGCCCACAGCAAGCTGAAGGTGGACCTTTCAAGTAGTCCATTCCTTGCTGGACACATCAAGCTTTGGTAGCTTAACTTCCTCTGATGTAGTAGTAGTCATCTCATTGAATATATGTGCTTCAGACACAAAGATCTAAGTTATAGCACCAAAGCAGGGCTCATAACCTGTAGAAGTATACTCAGTATGAGACAGAGTTCATGACTAGTATATTCCACACCTGTAGAAGTATACTACATATTGTAAGTATAAGGTGTAAGCGACAAGTGGACTGATCTCACCTCAGTACGAGATGGAGTTCATGACTGAGGTAGAGATGTATCCAATACAAAGATTATCTACTTGGGATTACTTAATATGGAAGTACCCAAGTCCATTTGAATGTAGCAATAAACATGAAGAATAAAACATAACACATCTTGGTGGACTTTTCTTCCTTAGACAACACCTTCCCTCTCATTGACGTTTTCTTGACCTTTGAATATATACATAGTCAGTGAGACAGAGAATGACTGTGAAAGATCATCATCCTCTGGGGCTGGGGATGACATCATAGTGAGTTCATGGGGAAGTAGCATTGCTAGCAAACTATGAAATCCATCTACAGCTACTTCTGGGGTCTTTTTTGGCATCCTGGCAGAGTGGTTTTTGTTTCTGTGTTTTTCTGGAAACTTTTGAAAACTGCTGTAAGCACATTTAATCAGCTTGATAAGTTGTCTAAGGGTGATAAGTGCAGGTTTGCACAAGTCATACAAGGCCACTCAAATTTCACTCCCACAAGTTCTATTAGTCCACTTATCACACATATGCCATTTTTCTCAAGAGGAAAAAGTAGATCCAGTAGTCCATTGAAAAGGTGATGTGGATGCCATGAAAGTGATTAAAAGTGATTATAAGAGCAAAAGGAGAACAAGTGACTGGTAATAAAATCCAGCTTTAGCAGCATGTAGCATGAATAGATATGGACCTGCCTAGCAACATGTGGCACATCTGGAGTGCAATTGCCTAGCACATCATCCTAGATCAGAAACACAAACAATAGTGGGTTTCAAAGTAGTTTGTTTTACGAAAGAAAAGAGAACGCGTTACAGAAAGTTGAGTGGCATGTTCAAGCTCCGACCAAATAACCGGAGCGGCCCGAGACAGCAGCAACAGGTTAACGGAGTAGTTAGTACGGCTGGGATACAGACACCGGTACCGTTATGGGTTTGGCCCTAAAGACCACAAGTAGGGATTTTATTTATTATATGTACTGTACAGTTGACTCGGAATAACCTATGATCCCCATCGTATTCGCAATGTAGGGTAGGTTGGATGGGCTGACCAAGCGAGTGTGCGCGCGATGGCACTCGCTCGCTGTGCGACACAAACAAGCTGAACTACAAAGGGGTGAACAAGCAAGCGATGGCTCGCTTGCTCATGACACAAATGGCTGGAGCAGGTTGGGGGGGAGGGGGGTGAACGAGTGTGTGTGTGATGGCACTTGCTTGATTGCGGCATGAATGGCTGGAGTGGGTTTGGGGGAAGGGGAGGGGGAGGGGGGGAAGCTGACCAAGCGAGTAGGCAGGCGATGGCACTCACTTGCC
>JBBPMP010000588.1:0-16724 GCA_038090395.1 Boletales sp. KT-2023a
CTGCATAGATCTCTAGGTGTTGTTTCTTTTCTCAATCACTTGTTTTCACCTTTGTTTTCTTGTAGTAACTTCAAATGTACTCTGGGGGTAATGTTATGATTCCCTCTTTTTCTGTCATTCTTCCTTTGACACATTTAGACCAGCTTTACCTGGTACCCCTTTTACTTTCTTTAGAGTGTTCTAGAATGTACAACACATTCATTGCATGCCGTTCTTATCTCTACCTCATGCTTTTCATTTCCGTTGCCTCATGTTCATTCTTATCTCCATCATGAGGCAATCCTTATCATTTCTTTCTCCAATTTAACTTTATCTTGAGTACTAGTTAAGCCTTAGTCATACATCGATGTACCTTAGCTTAGTTCTGCTCAATCAACCTTGTCCTCCTCACAATCTCCTTGATCCCTCATTGACTACTTCATTGGACGACTTCTTTGATCTCTCCATCAACTCCTTATGTCCACTGACTCCTTGATCCTCCACCAATTGTCTTATCAGTCAACTCTCTCATCATCTGGCAAGTCCTGCTAGACTCCTTTGAACCTTTGACCCTCGTCTTAGTTCTCTTTGAGCCTATGCTCATTCCTACCTGGACCAAGCATAACACCAAGGTCCTGCTGACACCCAGAGATCACCTCCACTGGACCTGAAAGTTGGTGATGAAGTGTACGTGAAAGCCAAGTATTTCCAGACTATGTGCCCCTTCCAGAAGTTCTCTGACAAGAATCTTGGTCCCTTCAAGATCATTGTGTGCCCCAGATCCCATTTCTTCACTCTCTGGCTTTCTGACTCTATGCATTCCATGCACCTGGTATTCCACATCTCGCAGCTCAAGCCCTCCATCCCCAACTCCATTCTGAACTGCACTCAACCTCCACCTCTGCCTGTCAAGATAGACAGTGAACTTGAATATGAGATTGCAGAAATTCTGGACTCCAGGATCAATTGCCAGCAATGTCACTGCCAGCTCCTATACTTCGTTAGATGGGCTGGATATGAGGGAACTGACGAAGAAACCTCTTGGCTCCTCATGACAGAGTTGGACCATGCCAGTGAGCTGATCGAAGCATATCACCTCCGCTACCCTACAAAACCTGGACCTTACAGTCAAACTCCATAGAGATTCTGTTTTCTTTTTCTTTTGATTCCATTCACCTCTGCTTCTCTTCCTTTTCATTTCCTTTCTCTCACACTCACATCTGACTGACCTTCCCTCTCATCCACCTTCATGGATTCAGGCCCTAAGAGGGGAATACTGTCATGTCCTGTGCCCTTTTGCCTTTGTCTGCCCTTATCTGCACCCTTCATCCAACTCCACACTGTCTTGTTCAAAGTCTGCCTGTCTTGGTCTGCCTTCACATGACAAGTCTGGACACCTCCAGACAGCCGGTTCCCTTAAGGTCCTGTTCTTCTCTTTTGTTTCTTCCTATTGTTTCTATATTCACTCATAATCCTTTTGTCCTTATTGTTCTCATCTTTACCTCACAATCAGTCTAGTTCCATTTCTCCATTCCTGTACCTTTCATCTTCCCTGCATATGTGCCACTAGTATGTACCCTTATGTATTCCACAGTTCTGCTCTCTGCTCTCCATTACATAGCTTTCTCACTCATGTATTTAAGTCTGTACTTCACTAAGGGAAACCTCAGTTTGAATATCAACTTGGTCTCTCCACTCTTGTCTCTGTCCAATCTCGCTCTCTTCCTCTCTTCACTTATCCACCACCCTGTCTTGGTCACCTTGTCGCTGTTGTTGTAATCCGTCCATACCCCACCCCTCTGAAATATGAGGACAAGGGCAGTACAAGGGTGCAGGCATCTCCTGAAGCCACCATCCTCACCATCCGACCCTGACCTCCATACCTCCACACCTATAACCTCCACACATCTGCATGTCCAAAAACCAAAGAACCTGGACTTGACATCAGGGGTCACTTGCACCCTTGCACTGTCTGTGTCCTCAGATTTTGGAGGACAGAGTCAGATGGAGGTCCAATGGTAGCAAATGCTAACAAGGCAGAGAGTGAGCAAGGGGATGAATAATGGAGATGGGAAGTGACTTAGATGATTTACAAACTGAGGTGTTCCTCAGTGAAGTACAGACTTTAAATACATGTGAGCAAATGCTATGTAATGGAGAACAGAGGGTAGACCATGCAGAGTACATAAGGGTACATACTTGTGGTGCATACTCAGGGAAGACAGAAGGTAAGAGAAATGGAGAGAACAATAGAAAAAAAAGGCTTAAGAGTAAATACAGAAACAAAAGGAGAGAACAATAGGGAGAACAGAACTGTAAGGGAAAATGAATACCTGGAGATGTCTGGACTTGTTGCATGAAGGCAGACCAAACATAGTAGACTTCAGACAAGAGAGTCTGGAGTCAGACAAGGGTGCAGATAAGGATGGATAAGGATGGATAAGAGTGGATAGGAGCACAAGTGGTTCTGGAAGGGCATGGGATGTGACAGTTATCTTCTATGGTTGTATATCTGCCAGTGACCTTCTTACAGTACTTTCTCTACATTGGTGTCTTTATCATCTGAACATTCAGGAACAATAGATTGGACATTGGCATCAGACTGAGTTTCATACATTCTCTTGATTGCCAGTTTAGGTGGGTGTCCTGATAGGTTGGCTTTAAATTTTCAGACTACTTATGCACAAGTTTTCATGTCACTTACAAGCCTGTTTTGTTGTAGTTTAAACTGCATTCCAATTAGCAGTAAGTCTTCTGAACTTCCCCTTTGATGGACCTGATACAACATGTGCATTAGACTTGCTCTGATGTGATTCAGAATCAGCAGGAATAATCTTTTGGGCCTTCATTATTGGGTGGGGCCTGGTCAGTTTTTTTCAATCAGTGATAGCCCTTCTAAACTTCACCTTTCCCTTTGGATCATGCCTGCTTTCAGAATCCTTCTCCATATTATTGTTGTCAGGTCCCTTGGGCATGCCTTCTCTACCCTGCCCTTTTGCATTAGGTGATTTATCAGAATCACTCTCATCCAATTTGGAGTCTTCAGATATGACCTTTCAGGCCTTCATTCTTAGGCAAGGCCTAGCCTATCCTCAGGTGGTGATGACCCTAGTTGGGTTGTACTCAGGATTCCCCACATTTTGGTAAACATGACCTACTGCATCTACCCACTTCTTGAATTTGAATGCATCTTCACCAAAACATGCTTGGTGCTCTTGAGTGTTTAAGAAAGTTCTGAGCTTCTTTTGTTGCCATCTTGCTTGGATTCCTTGGAATTGTCCAGCTGAACAGTAGCAATGTTCAAGTAGGCTATTATCAGATATTTGTTGGGCATTTATTGGATTATGTTGGGACTATACACCACACACAAAACACATTGCGATTGGGAATAAGCCAGGTCAAAGTCTGAAAAAACTATGCCTACCTCCTGGTCCCTTCATTGCTCTACAAGGCTCTATTGTCTGACCAACATACCAATTAGACCGATATTGATTGCAAGTAGCTGAGGATCTCACAACACTTCAAGCATGTGAGGAGCCAGCCCCACTCTCCCTCTGGCTGTGAAGAAACAATGGGGTCAAGGTAAGGCAATAACCACTATAGCACCAGCCAAGCCCAGTCCATCTACCTCGATGGCACCACTCAAGAAACCCTCCAGTTCTTATATTGTATGAGAAGGTTGATGCACAGTTCTGCTTGTTGACTGGATCCTGAAGCACCCTGATGATCAACATGCACTTGTTCATGATGGTTGCAATGTCAAAGCACCTGGAAAAAATAAAAAGGAGGTTGCTACCACAATTGCAAAACAGATCTTTGAAGCTGATGAGGAGCATTCTTCTCTGTATGTGGCAGACACTGGAAAATATGTAACATCTGTCACCAACTGTTACAATTGTTTACTCATATCTCTTTTCTCTTCTCTTCGTCTCACTTCTCTTTCATTAGAGTGCCCTTTGCACACCTTTATGTCATACTTGGCTACTACACGGTGACATGTCCTTTCCTCTTACTTCATCTTGATTACTTGTTGATGATGCATCCCTTTATTCCTCATCATTCCATAACATTCTGCACTTATGCATCACCTAGTATATAGTCTAGTAGTTGACCTACTTGTACTATATTCTCAATCTATGCAATCTAGCATTCTTTTGATTCACTCTCAGTCCTCTCAGTCCCTCAGTCTCTCAGTCTGCCTTTCAGGTGTATAGTTTTTGTCCCTTCGATACCTTCAAGCTGAGTCATACCTCTTTGTGAGTGTCCTGCTCGTTGGTAAGTCTTCCCACTCGGTCTTGATCTATTCAAGGTATGCTCTGCATAACAAAAGATTGAGAATCCCCTCTGTCCCTCCTATTATGGAGTAGGACCCACCCCAGTACATCATTCACAGCATCAGAGCCCCAGAGGACTCCTCCGACAAGGAGCCTACCCCTTCTGTCCTAGACCTACATCATCACCATCACCTTGGTGGACGAATCCTCCCTAGCCCAGTAAACTCCCCATTCCACACCACTGCCCCAGTACCTTCATCATCTCTTTCTATAGCCATAGTCCCTACCCCACAGCCCAGTTCCCACATCTCTAGTACCCCCCCAGCATCCCCTATTGCACTTAGCCCAGTTCTTCCTCAGACCCCCTTGGTCCCAACCCCTTTGCTCCCAACCACCATCGTTCCACCCCTTGCACCAGTTGTCCCACCCTACCATGACTGAACCCAAAGCAGCACTCCCAGCCAACTTCTCAGGCAATCCTTCAGATGCTGTCCAATAGATTAAGGCCATGAAGGCCTACTTCAAGATCAACCAGAAGCTATATATAGTGGACAACACCAAAGTCATGACCACCTTAAATAAGATGAGTAAAGGACAAGGCATCTCCTTCTCTGAGATGTGGTATGACTGCATAGCTGACAAGACCATCCCCTCTACTGACAAAACCTTTGAAACTTTCATCTCCAACTTCAAATCCACCTTTTATCCCTTTGACACCAAAGCCACTGCTCACCTGGAGTTGTCCAAACTTGTACAAAAGTTCAGACCCCAACACTGTGGATGTTGATGCCATACACATATCTAAGCTCACCCCTACCGAACGCTCTCATTGTTTTTGAGAGGGACTTTGCCTCTGATGCTGTCAGAAAGGACACAATGCTCAACAGTGCAAGACCTTTGCATCCACCCCATGCTCCCCCAACTCCCCCAGACAGTGCATTCAAACCACAAAGACCTCCTCTAGTACTCCCCCTCCTCCTTCACCAGCTAAACAACCCACCACCCTGAAATCCTACATCTCCAAACTCAGAACCTCTGGAAAGGATGAAGGGGAGATTCTCCAAACTCTGAAGCTTTGTTTCAACAAAGCTAAGGACGGTTCCTCTTCAGGTTTTCAATGAAGGAAGATGTAGTAACATCCTCTTCCCTAGATATCTCTGCTGTAATTGTAGGTATATCAAATGAATGAACCATGCATCTCCTAGTTCGTCTACAAGCAGGATCACAAACCATTACCACCACTGCTCTTATTGACTGTGGCATAACCAACAACTTCATTGACATCTCCCTTGTACCAAAACTCTGCTCTGCCATCTGATGACTCCTCCAAAAACTCACAGCATACAACATGGATGGAACCCCAAACCACCAAGGAACTATCCAGTACTCCATCTCCACCAACGTCAATTTTCCCCAACTTTTGGACAAAATCACCTTCCTAGTCATATTGCTAGGTTCCTCTCACATCATCCTTGGAATGACCTGGCTAAAGAAACAAAATCCCATCATTGACTGGTCTGCCAATACCCTCACCCTTCAGGATGCTGTGGTACCTCTTAGTGAGTGTCTGCCCTGGAAGCAGGATATTGACAAGACCTATCCCCAACACCTCAGTAAAATCACTCTATCCACCCAATTAGCACAACAGGAACAACCAAAGCTTGTGGAAGTTCCCTCTTGGTGTATTGACTTTTTTGATGTCTTCTTGGAAAAGATGTTCAGCACTTTACCCCCTTATCATCCTTTTGATCACACCATCAACCTCAAACCATCCTTCATCCCAAAAATTGCCAAAGTCTACCTCCTCAATCCAGCTGAGAAAGAAGCTTGCTGTATATTCATTGATGAAAACCTGAAGACAGGTCATATCATTCCATCAAAATCACCACAAGCCTCCCCATTCTTCTTTGTACCCAAAAAGGATGGTACCCTTCGTCCCTGCCAGGATTACCTCTACCTCAACTCTCATACCATTTGCAATGCATACCCCCTACCCCTCATCTCTGAGCTCATTGACGACATGAAAGACTCAACCCTTTTCATGAAATTCGACGTTCACTGGGGATACAATAATATTCACCTATGAGAGGAAGATCAATGGAAAATGGCATTCATCACCCCACTTGGTCTTTTCAAACCCACAGTCATGTTCTTCAGATTCAACAATGCTCCCCCTACCTTCCAGGCATTCATGAATCATATCTTCACTGACATGATCACTGAATGTTGGCTGAAAATCTACATGGATGACATCAGCATTCATACCAAAGATGACATTGAACTTCATCACTCTCACACCATATGAGTTCTCCAACATCTGCATGATCATAACCTCTCTCAAAATCTCTAAATGTTCATTTGATACCCCCCAAATGGAATATCTCAGTCTTGTCATTGGTCAAGGACACATACACATGGATTCAATGAAGCTCACCACCATTACTGACTGGAAACCCTCCACATCCATCAAAGGCATTCAGTCATTCCTAGGCTTTGCCAACTTCTATCATAAATTCATCCCAGGTTTCTCCACTCTCGTTGCTCCTCTCACTCTCCTCACCCATAAAGATGAACCATGGCTTTGGACCCCTCTCCAACAATGAGCTTTCAACGATTTGAAATCCTGCTTCTCCTCTTCACCAGTCCTCGCTTTTCCTGATGTCTCTCAACCCTTCTCCATCATGTCTGATGTTTCCCTATTTGCTGCTGGTGCAGTGCTCCTTCAGAATGATTCCAATGGTGACCCTCACCCCTGCGCTTACTTCTCTCAAACCTTCAGCCCAGCCAAATGAAATTACAACATCTACAATCATGAACTCCTTGCTGTCATTCTTGCACTACAGGAATGGAAACATTATCTACAGGGAACTGTGCATCCAGTCACCATCATCACTGATCATAAGAACCTCTTGTGCCTCAAGGACCTTCGTAAGTTGTCTTGACGACAAGCTCATTGGTCTCTCCTCTTGCAGGACTTCAACATTGTCTGGCAAGTCACCCCCGGTTCTTACATGACCCCTGTGGATGCCCTCTCTCGCAACGTTGAGGTGGATACTTCACTGGATAACATTTCTTCCATCCTTCCCAACCCCATTGTCATCTCTGCCCTCAACCTTGCCTTGGTTGACAGCATTCACCAATCTTCCTCTTCAGATCCTCTTGTTCTTTGTGCACTTCACTCTATACAGGACAGTTCTCCCCTCTTTCCTTGATCCTCTCTCTCTGATTGGTTTTTTGACAATGGACATTTATACTTTTGCCATCACCTCTATGTTCCCCCTGCCTCTCACTTGTCCCTCTTACACTCTCTTCACAAATTCCCCACCACTGGCCACATGGGTTTCTTCCACACCAAAGCTCTCCTCAAATGTGACTTCTGGTGGCCTGGTCTGGCCACTTTCATTCAAAGCTTTATCACAGGCTATGCCCTCTGTCAACAGTCTAAGGTTAATGCCCACCCCACATCTCCTCCCCTCTCTCCCATCCCTTCTTCCACATCTCTTCCTTTCTGCCAGCTCTCCATGGACTTGATCACTGATCTTTCCATTTCCTTGGGTTTTGATTCTCTTCTGGTTGTGGTCAACCACAGCCTTTTGAAAGGGGTAATTCTCATGCCCTGTCAAAAAACCATTGATGCAGCAGGCATAGCTCTTCTTTTTTACAACAATGTCTTCAAACAGTTTGGTCTACATGACTCTATCATCTCTGATCATGGACCACAATTCACCTCTGCCTTCACCAAGGAACTTGCTCGACTACTCCACTATGATGTTCACCTCTCTATCACATATCACCCCCAAAATGATGGCCAAACTGAACAAACAAACCAGGAGGTTGAGATGTATCTTCGCCTCTTCTGCAGAAATCAACCCCACTTTTGGTCCTCCTTCATCACCTTTGCCAAATTTCACCACAACTCTGCCCCCCACTCATCTACTAAAATGTCTCCTTTCTCCCTGATACTTGGCTATGACCCTTGAGCCTATCCTCCCCTAGGAAAGACATTTCTTCCAGCCCTCTCCTCTCACCTCACAGCTCTAGAAGAATCATGGAAAGAAGCCTTGGCAGCACATGAATCTGCTCACTGGTTAATGACTCAACACTGTACCCAATGGTTCTCTCCATGGAAAGTCAGAGATAAGGTCTGGCTAGAAGCCACTAACCTCCACATCCCCTTCCCTTCTAAGAAACTTGTACCCAAACAATTGGGACCATTTGAGATCAGTCAGGTACTATCTCCTCTTACTTACCACCTTTGCCTTCCTCTCACCTGGAAAATCCACAATGTCTTCCATGCTACCCTTCTTTCCCCCTTTCGTTCCACAGAAGCATATGGTCCTTCATTCCCTACTCCACCTCCTGATGTCATTGATGATGAAGAATATGAAGTAGACAGAATTCTCTCACACAAGGGCTCCCCTGGCTGTTATCAGTACCTAACCACATGGAAGGGTTATTCAGCTTCCAAAAATACTTGGGAACCCGAATGTAATCTTTGCCATGCACAGATCATCCTCACCACTTACAAAAAGACTCACTCACTTCAATAATTCCCCATGAATGCTCTCCCCATCAACATTGCATACTCCCAATTATTCAATTCCAAAGCTTGTGCCAGATGTTTGTTTCTCCTTCGTCACCCCAAACTTTCTTCTACCCACTTCTTTGAACATGAGTGTTTTTGTCATTTTCCAGACTGTCCAGTCCATTGATCCTTTTGACTTGTTTTTATTTCTCTCTCTTTGTCTTCTCCCTTACATTCCAGACCTGTGCAGGCCATCTACTTACCCACCTCCACCATCAACACTCTCTATGCTGGCATCCTCACCAAACCTACCCTTGTCCATGCCCTTGAAAATGACCCACTCTATGCAGAAGATGAGATCACTCAGGAACTCATATGCCTCTTCCTTGACATAGCTAGAATCCAAACCTATCATTTCCTATCTGCTCCCTCTGATCTTCCTGCCACTTTCAGACTTCCCCTTCATATGCTCGTTAGTCATCTTCCTGAATGTGTTCTCATAGTTCTTCATCTTCATGGCTTTCATGTTTTCATTGAACATCTTGATCCCATTTTGTTATATCCCACTTTTCATCATGTTTACCTTTTTCTTCCCATTGCTGATCATGATCATTATCTCACTTCCATCAACTCCATTCCCACCATTACCACTTCCCAAGTCTTCCTCATATCCCCTTCTCCTCCTCCTCTACCCATTGCATCCCACACTACCACTCCACCTCTTTCACTGGCAGACTGTCTTTCCTCTGTTGAGCTCATTTCCCACCATCAAGTCAATGATCCTACTGTATTCTCTGATGGATTCATAGTGGACCAAGGCATGCTGGCTCACAACAAGGAGCACATCCAGTTCTTCCGTAGCCCTGATGGCCATCGTATCCTCTCTTCAGCAGTTCAAACTCTTTCCTCTCCCATCTCTCACCCTCCTGCCCTGCCATCTGCCTGCTGTTATCACTGTCATCGTCTTGGACACTATCAGGAAGACTGTATGCAGTATCAATGTCCCTCTTGCCATACCTCTGCTCCTGGTCATCCAGTCCATCTCTGTTTCCACACCCTTTGTATGGCATGCTCCTGATGGGGTCACTCTGACCATTTCTGCCCCACTCATTCCTGTGCCCACTGTGACCAAGCTGGACACATCCTTGCTGACTGTCCCTTCAAAAATCATACTCCTTCGCAGGCTTGTGCAGCATCCTTTCCTTCCCCACCACTGGCGGATTCTTTGTGATGTTTGAGATCAGGGACATCAAATGTGGAGAGGGGGTAATGTTATGATCATTTACCCATATCTCTTTTCTCTTCTCTTCATCTCACTTCTCTTTCATTAGAGTGCCCTTTGCATGCCTTTATGTCATACTTGGTTACTACACAGTGACCTGTCCTTTCCTCTTACTTCATCTTGATTACTCATTGATGATGCATCCCTTTATTCCTCATTGTTCCATAACATTCTGCATTTATGCATCACCTAGTATATAGTCCAGTAGTTGACCTACTTGTACTGTATTCTCAATCTATGCAATCTAGCATTCTCTTGATTCACTCTCAGTCCTCTCAGTCCCTCAGTCCCTCAGTCTGCCTTTCAGGTGTATAGTTGTTGTCCCTTCGATACCTTCAAGCTAAGTCATACCTCTTCATGAGTGTCCTGCTCATTGGTAAGTCTTCCCACTCAGTCTTGATCTATTCAAGGTACACTCCACGTAACACCAACCATGTCAATATGTGTGTATCACTTTTATTATTTGATGACCTCTTCACATATATTAATACAGGTTGAGGTCAAAGTATTGTGAGCACTGTGCTTGAAAAAAAAGTACCAGAAGTGGAGTTATGCTGGTAGATGATATCTCCAGCAATGAAGGGGAGGAGAGACCAGTGCCAGCAGCAAATCTTATGTATTGGTATGTGCTTACAGTGTCATCTAACTGATCATCTAAGTCTAATATCCTCACAGAGGACATTGTTCAAGTCTTTTCACATTACAAGGAACTTGATGCCATATGGCATAGCATTCCTGCACTGGATAGTGAAACAATTTCATTGAAGCCAAACATCAACCACTCTGAAAGTCTGCTTGGAATCATCCAGACAAAGGCAACTGATAAGGATATGGTATATGATTTCAAAGGTGGTGTCACTGTCAAAGGCAAGGTACTGGATGCAATGGAGGGTAAATCAATGGATATGGATCCACAGGATGAATGTGCATATGTTCAAACTATGGTATACAACTTAGTCATATTGTTTCCTAATAATACAGTACCTGCTCACGTTGATGATGATATATTGGATGATACTTCCCAGGATGTGGATGTCCAGGTATGTGGCTTTATCCATCTGTGTTCAGCTACTGATATATTCAGATCAGTTAGCTATTGGATGGTCATCAAGAGCTGGACACTGTTCAGCAGTTCACCATTCTCTGTCAGGTCCAAGGGGAAGATACCAGTGCGAGACAGACAAAGCACATTTATGCCTTATAGCTGCCCACCAAGTTCTTCTGCATCATCAGCCACCAGTAGCCAAGGGGCTTCTTCAGCTGCAAAAAAGGCTCTGGTCTCTGGGAGTCCACTCAAAAGTCAGCTCAATTCAAAGCTGGAGAAACTGGAGAAGCTTGGTGAAAAGCTCATGGCAGCAGACTCTTCAGCTCCCTTGGGAAAAAGTGTGCAATATACTGTGGCAATACATCAGCAAGAGCTAGAAAACCAATGTGCCAAGCTTGAGTTTAGAAAATCCAAATCTGAATGAGAGGAACAACAGAAGTGGCTCAAAATTGAGTTGCATAAGAAGGAATCTCACAAAATCACCCAGCAGATTGAGCTGATACAAATGCAGATGCAGATGCAACAGTGGCAATTGATGGTGGCTGTTGTTCTGCAATCACAAGCAGCCCCTGGTCAATTTGCTCCTGGAATGCTATTCAGTGCCATCCCCTCTGCCCTCAACACTCTTTCTGGTTTGCCAATTGCCAGTCCTGTGGCTCCTCACACCTCAAATCTATCTGCTGTGGCAGCTTCCACCCAGACAACTCCTTGCCCTTTGTCATCATCAACCTTCACACCTTCCATCCCATCCACCACTGTTCCTGATGTGCCTGACATGTCCTCCAAATCCACTCAATCCCACCCTGCAGATTAGGCCTTGTCTTCACTGTACATGTTTTTTTTGCCATCAAACTTTTCTCACCACTGTTTTTCAGACTGTATCCAAATCATCAATGCCTGAATATAGCATGGATGTATTTTTTTTGCCACAATCACATATGTTATCTACTCCCCATCATTCACAACATAACCTTCTTTTCCCAGTGCCACAAACAGACTCCATATCAACTGCATGTGGAATTGCTGTCCTGGTGTACCTGTGGGAACCACTGCCATGACTCACTCAACTTCATGAGATACTTCACTCACCTCTGCCCATGCCCAGCCCAGTGACATTTCTTTCCCATTCATTTTTTCAAACCTGACTATCATGTTGTGCAGGATGATGCAACACTGTATCCAATGTACAGCATACTTGATGTCTTCATGAGTACAGATTTGCAAATGCAGTTCTCACAGTGACTAAAACCATCCCTTCAGTGCAGCAAAGGCATGTTCTATGCACATGCAAACTTGTGAGAACTGTAAGTTTTATGTTTCACATAGGTAATTTGTATTGACTTTTGACAAATAGTGATTATACATAGAATTTTTGCAGCTGTGATAACAGCCTCCCATGCATAGCTTTAAATGGTATGACACACCACTCTTGTGTTGGGTATGTGCTATCAGCCCACATCCAGTGCCCATCTGGGATTAATTCTGGTCCTATGCCAACCACATTCCTTGAAAAGCATACATGTCATGTACACTTCCAGGATGCCCCAAGCTGTAATCAACAATCAGAAGATTGTGTGGCATCACAACAAGCTGTCAATGTGTCAGCATCCAAACCAATCTGGTGTATTTTCATTGTACCTGACAATTCATCAGGTAATATCCCTTTCAGTCAACAAAGATATTGCCATAAAGTGAAGGCTTTGCAAATAGGTTGAACGTTGAGCAATCTACAGCAAAAATTCCCCCCCTCCAGGCTTTGCATGACCTCACCTCCACAAATGTGTGTGCATGCTTGGCATCACATGTATTGATATTAGGAACAGAGATGAAGTCATCATGCTGGGCAAGTAAAGCAACCATTACATGGTTTGTATAGTTTATTACTGATCCAACAGATACTCCTGCCCATTGTGCAACATCTTGTGTTGATACCGTGTTTCCATAGTGACCAGCAAGATTCAAGAAGATCACAAGCTGGATAGCAATAGGAAGTTGTGAGTGATTCCCCCTTGACTTGAAGACTTCATGATTGCTAATTTGATCCAGAATATGGTTGAAAATGTCAGGATCCACACAAAGCTTGTGATGAAAAAGATGGGGGCAAAAATCAGCAAAATGCTGAAGCAAATGGAGTTGTGGTGCATGAAGTTGTGGGATACATTCCTGCAAGGTATGGGCAAGCTGTACTTCATCCTTGAATGCTCTAATCACCTCCAACAGCATTTGGAACTGATGTTCCTTGATGATCCCTATGTTTATCGAGCTAATTCAGTTAGAATCACTGCTGGTCTCAAAGGCAATCAAGAGGGGGGTGATGGGGTTGGGAGGGGGGATGTATATCATACTGCCAAGTTTGCTGTCCAAAGATTCATTGGAAGGTAGCTCTAGCTGCTGTTGTAAGTTCCCAATCCTTGTCAGCAATACTTTGTATTTTAATTGCTTTAGTGCAGATAGAACAATTTTTTTCCATGATGGCTGAGGCATGGTGATGGTGGATGATATTAGAAAGAGAAGGGGCAGGCCCTCACACACATACTACCCTTATAATTTTTTTTCTCTGTGCTGCAAACATTGTTTTATACTTAGTTGTTTTGTGAATGTGATCATATGATTTTGGCCTGTATTCAGCATGCATTCAGCACAGTTGGAGTCTCAATTTTCTTACAGTTTCCAAACAACTACAATTGGCTAAAATAACCCAATAAATGACTCTGGTAATAGTGCAAAATAGCCTATTTGAATCCTGCTAGTATATGGTCCAGTTGATGATTTCATCCTTGGGTGTAAATTTGGACAATTTGAATGGAACTGTTGATTTAGGATTTCTGTAAGCTTTACTATGATTCAGTGAGATATTCAGCCAGTTGAATTACTAACTGTAATAGGCAATGAGAAACCCCTAGACCAAAGACTGCATTTCAACCCAATCACCCCTATCAATTTTAGGTAACCAGATAAATCCATCCTTCCTGATGATCTTCCAAACATGCTCCTTTCAATCTATTTTTTTGCCCCTGACTTTTGACACCCAAAGGGCCAGCTTCATTTCCCTCACTGTCACCATTGGGGTCATCTACCAAATTCCCACCATTTGTTCTGAAACATTTGCCTACATATGGATCAAAGTATGCTTCAATTTCTTGGTGATGTTGGAACATTGGACCATTACTGATCTTACAATTAAAATCATTTCTGTAGAGATGTTAGCATGGTTATAATGGAGATCCATTTACTTACACAGTGAAAAAAATCTCTCCATTGCTTTCATCTTTCCATCCTGCCAAAATGACCATTCAGACTTCTCTTTTTCCACATTTCACCAGTGAAGTTCTTCATCACAGTATAAATATTTTTTCTTGTAAAACTAGTTTGGCATACAGTATGTCACCATTGAATTCTATGAAATTGGAATGTAATCACCAAGCCTGAGCCTCATTCAGACCTTCATCCTTATTCCACTGCTTTGTCACTCTTTTAGCTTCAGCTCTTTCCTCATCAGTGCCACCCTGTAGCACTTCATTGAGGGTTTGCTGGTAACATTCAAGCCAGTATTGCCTCCCATTCTGATCCTTCACCATTTGAATGGCATCCTTCTTGTATGACTCCTCAAAAACCCTCTGAGCAGTCCACAACTGACCAAGCCAAAGACCTCTTCAGTGTGGCCTCACTTGGCCCTTGTTCTGGAGCCATTTGTGATATGCCCACTCAATTCAGTTTCACTCTCAGAAACAGCATTAAATTGACTTACATTGGCTTTGATCTTCTATGCTTTCCCTTGAAGCCCTTTATGACATAGAAGAGTTTTCAGGTTTGTTTTCAATGCCTTCCAAAGAGGTTCTCATTTGTCTTTTTCCACTTCATATCACTCCTGCCATTGGGATTCAAGGAGGTCCAAGACCCCCTTTGGCATGCCTTTGGCCCCATTCAGAAGGTCCTTCTCATCATGAGGGACTTGCTGCGACTTTCCCTCAAAGTTTTCCATTCCATCATTGGGATGCAAGCTTAAAATAATATGGGTTGGCATGTTGATAGCAAATTTTTAAAATGTCAGTATGGGGGACTTACACACATTTCACCAACTCTACGATTTCAGTCAGGCATTCCTGCAATATGGTTGTGGAGCTTGAAACACCCTAGGGGATTCCCAATCCCTCTGGTCTAATTGTTTCTGATTGGTCAGATTTGATATTGCTACATCTGGTAGGAATTGATCAGTCATTATGTGATGTCATGATTGACATTGCTAATTACAGTGGTTTGCAAAGTGATGCAGAAAATGCATCGAAAAAATTCAATCACTTAGAATTGCTGAGACAGGACCCAGGAAGCATTGTCACATGTGACTGCTGAGTCAAACTATCACACCATGCCACCATCATCACCAACCACAGACAGAGAAAAACTTCATATGTTCAATGTTTCACTCACTGTTTATTCCCTTCTTAAGAAAAAGGCAACTGGGGTGCTCAAAGGCAACTAGGGGTGCTCAAAAAGCACCAGCTTTGAAGGAAGCATAGTCAACTAAGGTCAAAGAGTTGCTTTTTCATGTTTGTGATGACAACTACTGTATATTGATTTTCAAACGAGTCTTCTCGAGAAACATGGACAGGAGCAGTACAAAGTATTGGACAAGTGTTATTTTCCATTCAAGTACATTCTGCTGAAGCTGAAAATGTAAGTCACACTTTATATATACATATTTAGTGCTCTAATACTTTATTACCAGTCAACATTCCAGTGATGTGATGGATGTGGACCATAAGGCTGATTACAAAAAGATGGTAGAGAAGATTCAAGATGTTGATGGAGTCACAAAAAATTCTCTCAACATGAAAGATGTTGAGACACTACCCATGTTGCACAGTGCTGATGTGGAAAGCAACACCACTGATGAAGGAGATGGACAAGTACATTTTTATCTTGTCTGCAACTCAGCTACTAAGATTCTCAAGGGCTTGAACAATCCATCATTGGACTTGGACTCACATCTGGCACATTGGCATGTCAAGCTGCAGGCTCATTTCAAGAATGACTTTGACACAGGATATACATATGTTGGACTGATGGAAACAATTGTGCTCACACTGGCATTGATGTTGGATTGGTGCCATGCACTAGTAAGTTTTTTTATTGCTCTTTTGATTGAACATTCTAATACAATGATACAGGAGGAAGGGCAGGCTATGATAAGTATGCTGCCAAATATTGAGTCATTCAATTTGGCTGTGAAGGGAACATATCTACATCTGTCACAAAAAGCTCAAGCATCGCAGTTAGCAACACCCAGAGGTGTTGATGTCAACTCATTGGCATCAGTGCTCATTGTTTAGATATTGAGCAACCTGAACTTGATGCTTTCACAGTCAACTGCTGCACCACTGCCTGCCACACCACTGCCTGCCATACCTCTGCCTGCTGCTAAGCCCACCGAATCTGCCAAGCCTGCTTCAGCATCAAGTGTAATAACACCACCTCACAAGCCACCATCTCCAGCATCCATCCCATCACCATCTCATCTAACACATTTCCTCACCTATGCTGAAATGCATCTCAGCATACAGCATGCATCTACCTATCAATACATGCTTGATGTTCAAGGCATTTGACCAGATATTCTTG
>JBBPMP010000589.1:6224-16710 GCA_038090395.1 Boletales sp. KT-2023a
AAAGACTTAACAGTGTGCTGGAGCCTGACCGGGCCATTGTACTTGCCGAGCGAGGGGGTATTGATGGAGAGTATCCTGCAGTCCACGCTTCCGGCTCTTTTAAACTTCTGGCAACGATGAATCCTGGAGGTGACTATGGGAAGAAAGAATTATCTCCTGCCCTTCGAAATCGTTTCACTGAGATTTGGGTGCCTCCCGTCGACGACCCATCTGACCTTGGGATGATTGTTGAGAGTTCCTGGGCCCGGGATGGTTTAAAGGCCTTCACGACGCCGGTTCTGCGGCTCACCGATTGGTTGCGTGAGAGGCTCGGTGACCGTTCCGTTTGTACGTTGCGAGATATGCTGGTAAGTGAACTTGTAAGATGCTTCATCATATCCCGTCTCACTCCTCCCTAGGCATGGGTAGCATTCTCAAACGCCGTGTTCACTTCGGACGTAGAAACTTCGATCCCAGCAGGTGAGATATTCGTGAGTCAATGACATTTTATTGGCCAGAGTTCGGAAGTTCATTCATACCTTAGCACCATGGTGCTTTCATGACATTCCTGGACGGTTTGGGCTCCTTGTCACAAACGGCGACATATTCATCGCAGGCCCTGCAAGAAATAAAGGATGGGGCCGTCCGTCAGTTGCGCGAACTTGTTCCGTTCGACGAGCGGGATACAACTTTCTCGTGCACCTACCCGTCCCGATTTGTGCAGTTTGGCCCCTTTGCAATTCCCAAAGGACCAGCCAATACTATGGCGGACAGTTTCAGTTTTGCAGCGCCGACTGCTTATGAGAATGCTCTTCGGGTGGTCAGAGCCTGCCAAGTCTACAAACCAATTCTTCTTGAAGGGAGCCCTGGAGTTGGGAAAACCTCCCTCATCGCTGCACTGGCCAAGAGTGCTGGTTACCACTTATGTCGTATCAATCTGTCGGACCAGACCGACTTGATAGACTTGTTCGGCTCTGACCTACCAGTGGAAAATGGCGCTCCTGGAGAGTTCGCCTGGAAAGATGCAGAGTTTCTCCAAGCGTTGCAGCAGGGCCACTGGGTTCTTCTTGACGAGATGAACCTTGCCCCTCAGGCCGTCCTTGAGGGTTTGAATGCGGTGTTGGATCACCGTGGCACGGCCTACATACCTGAGCTGGGACGCAGCTTTACGCGACATCCCTCGTTTCGAATATTTGCCGCACAAAATCCATTGCATCAAGGTGGTGGCAGGAAAGGACTCCCGAGGTCGTTTCTCGATCGTTTCACGAAGGTTTATGTCGAGGAACTCACTCCTAATGACATGCTAGTTGTCTGCCGGGAACGATACAAGGAATATGACGAACGTGTCCTCTGTTCGATGATTGAATTCAACACTCGCTTAAATCATGAAGTTGTCCGCAAACGGACGTTTGGTCGGGAAGGGAGCCCTTGGGAATTCAATCTCCGTGATATTATCCGATGGGGCGAACTCTTACGGGCATGTAACGTCACCGATCATCCCCGACACTTTATCCGTGTTATCTACTTGAGCAGGTTCAGGAATTTGCAAGATCGTGCATGCGCCCAGGCGATATTCGACGAGGTCTTCTCGACCCCGGACTTAAGGAGCATTCCTAACCCATACCCGGTCATCTCAAGTTCACACCTGCAATTTGGTTATTTCAGCACAGGGAGACACAATATAACCTTATCTCACAGAACTTCTGACGTCCTACAGGTACATCTTGCAGCGATCGAAGCTATTGGTGTATGCCTCTCTCGATCCTGGCTAGTTGTCGTGACTGGTCACCGTAACAGTGGCAAGACGAATTTGATAAGAACTCTTGCAAATCTTTCAGGCAACTATCTCGATGAAGTTCATGTCTCCAAAGCGACAGACACGACAGATATCCTAGGTGGTTTTGAGCAAGTCGATCATTTAGCCCGCGTAATCGCAGTTGCAGAAGAGGCAATTGAACTCACCGAGATGTTTGCGCGTTCCGCTAGTGGGGTCGCTTCAGGATATCAATACCGAGCGGTCTTACGGCGCGAATTGTCCTCTAATCACAGAACATCTGAATCGATTTTACAAGCTGTCTCCGGGCTTCTAGCAGAGCTGTCGATTATCAACGTTGGTGACTCCTGCCTCGATACAACTCGGAAACTGTTGAATACGAAAGCCCGTGACCTGGCTCAAGCAAGGTCCACGAAAGGACGGTTCGAGTGGATCGATGGTCCATTGACACGTGCGATGAAGAATGGCCACTGGCTTGTTCTGGATGGCGCAAATATGTGTAATCCTTCAGTCCTTGATCGACTCAACTCGCTCTGCGAACCAAACGGCAACCTGGTGCTAACGGAACGTGGGCTCGTCAATAGCGAAGTGGAAATATTGAATCCGCATCCGAACTTTCGTTTGCTCATGACCGTGGACCCTCAGTATGGTGAATTATCGAGGGCGATGCGCAATCGCAGCGTGGAGGTTTCTCTGTTGACTTCCTTTACTGAGGAGGATAAATCCCGTGTGCTTGCGCACTCTCGCCTCCCTGATGGCTCGACGACAACCGCATTTTCCTATGTATCGCATGAACTAGCCCGCCGAGGAATATTCTCCATGTGCTCGCCCAACGCATCCCAACCCTTTCCATCCGTGGGTATTGATCATGATTCAACCTTGTCTTCGCTGGTTGTTTATGCTCCTATCATGGCCGTCTTCGATCTTCAAACGGCGCGAGCGCTCGTTCATTTCGCTATCAGATCACTTCCCGTACATCTCTACAGGATATTCAGGCGCTACCTTGAAGCCTCGTCGCACAACAGGCTTCTTCATACCGTGTTTGTAGACCCCGCCTTCAGTGAGGTCTCTAAAGCACTTTCCTTCAAGGTGAAAGTTATGTTTCAGAAGCTTCCATGCCTGCTCGATGATGTGCTGGTCAGTGCTCATATAACGGGCGGGATTCGCGTCCGCTCCTCCAGATCAATGTACTCAGTTTGCTTAATATATAGCCAGTGGATGATTTCATGGTTTACCCACCATGTCCATGTTGTACGGAAGTGGCAGAGTACTGCTTGCGCCACACGTCAAAACTTGAAGTTTTGGACCTTTTCGCTGCTCTCACCCTTGATAAGAGTGACGACATTGGCTTGAACGAGTCAGGCAGTTCGTCCAACAGCATGCTGACTAGGTGCCCGCCGAATTTACGTGAGGCATTGGACTCCGTGATGGGGGAGGTACGAACAATTGCCCAGATGTTGCTGGAGCAGTTTCTCTCCGGCGTGTATGGTTCTCAAACAGTGAGAATTCGTCTCAATACATGAACCTACTTACAACATCAGCTACAGGATTATAGTGCATCCGTCGATCTTCTCAGAATTTCGAAGGAACTCCAACAGGTTCTCGTTCAGAAAAATCTTGACTACTCCTTCGTCCGAGTTTTATCGAATTTAATCTGCAAAGCACTCGAAAATTGCTCTCCTGCGTATCAACGTCTTGCTCGTGCGTCTGCTACTCTAGAAAATGCAATTTCTCCGTCATCCGGTCTCGGATTGACGGACATATGGTCGCAACTACGCGTAGATAAGCCCACCGGAATAACTACACTCGACATCAAGATGTTGGCCTGCTCGCCTACAGGGATCTCGCAACCAGGTGCGCCAGGGGTTTAAATTTATTTACGGGTCAGCCTAATCGCGACCTCCGCTTAGTGTCGCGCCGAGAGCAGTTGGAAACGCTTGCTGTTGCGACTTTGCCGATGCACTTGCGGCCAGACGAAGCTGAGCGACTAGTGTGTATATCTGGTCAAGTGAAAGACGTAAGGACCCGCTTGCACTGTTGCTGGCGTCGCGCTGATTCTCTGTATAGTGGGTATCCAAGGTCCCTAACGAGAGTATGGATCTTCATGGGACTTGTAATCCTATTTCGCTTCTGGTCGAACTGCAAGTACTCTGCGATTTTCATATGGAAAGAAAGGATGTAAGTACTCCGTGCGTGGCAGACATATACTAGACAGCTCGGCCGCGTGCAGGTGATTGTACAGATACTCCGGCGGCTTATCGCAATGGCCCTTGAGGAGCCGAATGAAGACTTGCGGCGATTTGCATCATACCAACATGTGATATGGAATTATGATGTGGACCGTTACGGTGCGTCGCGACCTTACACCTTTCGTACTGTTCTTCTTAGCGTGATTCTAGTTTCCCCCGGCGTCATTGCCACAGCAGTGACTCAGTGGCTTGAAGCATTGTGGCGTAAAAACTCAAAAAGAGAGGTGCGTAGCAAAAATGGGATTGCGCACCCTAAGTACCCACTTGATTTTCAGCACGCAAGTGGACCGCATGTTATCTTCCTGCCGACCCACCTTCTCAGTGTTGTTGAAAATAGGTATGCTCCTGTGGTTTGTGCGTTCACTCTTTTTGACCCCTCCACAGTCAGTTTGCAGGGATCTCATTGGCATCGCTCGAGGAACATGGAGAGATGGTCAAGCGCCATATTGGATTGACTGTGTTACAGTGTTTCACAGATACTTCACGGCTTCAGCAACTCACCGCATTGTTCAATCAAAGTATGGTTTTGGTGAGTAAATATAGTAGTTGGGACGTAAATGAGCTGATCATTTTCAAGATCGCTTCCTGCTTTGCGGCTTCATTCAATGAATCGACCCTCCATCGCATGCGTACCGAGCACTCTAGAGACAGCATAGCATCATCGAGAACTCTCTTGGGCCTTTTGGGACAGACGAATTACGAACCATTGCAGAAGGCCATCAGACATCTGGTAACTGCACTGCAAGACAGTGTACACGCGTCGACATCGCCTGGGGCGGCGGTGTCCCATCTCGGACGATGTTGGATTGGGTTGAGCAGAGTTATCCTTGAACTTTTTGTCCCAGATGTCCCCGTCGACCCTGCTACAATGATACGCCACGCAGTAAGTTACGCTCAGGGTCAAGCTGATCTCCTGGCGCAGCAAATTGCACTCCACGCCCACCTGGAACTCCGAACAGCGGCGAACAAAACAAATAGTGTCATTGCTTACCTCGAAACCTCCGCCAACGACTTGTTACGAACACCCTACGTGTCAGCCAATATTCCTGCTCGGGTTTCCGTATCGAATCTACACACTTATTGGCAGGAAGTGTCGCAATTTATCAGCCAAGTGATCGATCCCTCCAAAATAGACGATCTGGTGTGTATACTGGAATCGGGTGATCCTTCTGCTTTGGATCGTGAAGAGGTTGTCCAAGAGTCTATCACAGGTTTTCGCCAGCGTATAGAAACCCTTCATACCGAGTTTGACGACATCACGAGCATCCTGCGTCTGGCGTTCGCAGAACTTCAGTTGGGCCTCTACCTTCTGCGCTGGGCTTCGCAGCAATCCTCGTTGCAAAATCCTACCGTGGAAATGATGACCAGTCTGGTTGCGTTCCCTACCACACGCAGTGCACAACTGTTACAATCCGCGCCTGCTTCCAGTGCGAGCGTCTCTGCTGCCGAGCTGGTCATACTCAAGGTCGCCGCAGCAGTGCATTGCAGTCCAAATCCATCGGCACTAGTCGCAGTCAGGATCGCCTATGAACAATCTTATCGCCTTTGGTCAATAGATCGAGCTCGTGACGAGAAAAGAGAGCAGGACCTTACGTCTCTCTATCGCGCGAACACAACGACACATGACGTTTCGACTGCGACCGAAGCTGAAGAGAGGGAGTTCTTGGAGCTATTCCCCACATTTGACGATGCTCTCTACCCTCCCGAAGTTTCAACCACACGTGTCAACGACAAGCCAGTGCATCATCTGACACTCGACCGGCAACAGCAACTACTCGTACTCCATCTGGAAGTCATGGGCAACATGGTCGATCTGACCAAGATTGGTCACTCGGCAAGCCAATTCAATGCTCTACGACAAACATTCTTGCGATCGCAGATCGTTGACCACCCATCTTCATTGCCAGAATCCCTTGAAAAACAGTCCCTACATCTCCAGCTCTCCGTTCTTCATGAACACCTTACGGACATATGTGGTGGCCCCCATTCTTCCCTGAAGACTTTCAATTTCTATACTGACACGAATATTCAAGAGGCCAAAAAGGCGTCAAGTACCGTTCGGTCTCTTCGTGCCCGACTGATCATCCTCCTCCGAGACTGGCCCGATCAGATGGTGCTTCATCATCTTGTTGATCGCTGTGATATTATACTGGCATTTGATCTTGCGTCTCCGATCGCCAAATTTTTGTCCGCCCTGGAGCAACTGCTGATGCAAACGGAAGACTGGGAGATGTTCGCAAACCGTGATAATAGCATCAAAGAGTATCAACATGGACTTACCAATCTTATTGTTCAATGGAGGCGGTTAGAACTATCGTGCTGGAAGTGCATGCTGGAGTCCCAGAACCAGTCATTCAACGGTCATGTGGCGGAGTTTTGGTTTCGCTTGTATGAAGTTCTGATACGGGGCCCGTTGAGCGCTGTGGAGGAAGTTGGAGACGCCAATGCCAACAGCCTACTTGAGTACCTCCGACAACTCCCGTCACTATTGGACGAATTCGTTCAATCTAGCCCACTAGGTCAATTCCAGACACGTCTAGACCTTCTCCGCAGTTTTGGGATATTTATTGACAATATAGCACCACGAGAAACCGATATCCATCGAGACACTTTGCTGCGAGTCGGCCGTATTGTCCACTTCACTTGGCGGTACTTCCACCTTTTCGCGCCCGAGCTCTCTGCGTCGTTGAGGGGCCAACGACATGCGCTGGAGAAGGAGGTGGAGGCCTTCATCAAGCTTGCTAGCTGGAAAGATGTCAATGTCCAGGCCTTGAAGCAAAGCGCCAAAAGGACACATCACCAGCTTTACAAGATCATCCGCAAGTTTCGCGATGTCCTGCGACAGCCCATCTTGAACAAGATGAATCCGTTGTATGCTGGAGATGCCGAGGGCCAGCGCCATCAGGCAGACTTCGTAACTTCCATCCCCTCGCGACCCATGGTCGCTTTCGTGGACGTTGCCTCGAGTTCCCATTCCGTACCATCTCACCTCGAACATCTTCACCGAACGTTTGGAAAATTCAACGACTTGATAAGCACCACCATCCGTCGGTCTCTCTCAAATCATTCCTTCGGAGACGTGGAACAGCTTTCCTCGGAAATCATCTTGACTGCCACAAACCTTGCCAACCTTGCCATCCCTGCGGATCTACCCAAAGAGAAACGAGAAAAGTATAAAAAGAGCTTGCTTATCCGCAAGAAAAAAGCATGGAGCGATCTCCTCAAGGAGCTCAAGCGGGGCGGCTTGTCGTATAATGTCAAGCCCGACGTTCTCGGCAGGCAAAGGGACGAGTGTTGGATCCGTAATCAGCCCTTGATGCCCGCGAGCAATACGATGCCTGCGGCGGAGAAAGCGGAGCACTACTTTGACCGACTACGAGGGTGCCTCCCCGCGCTCAGGAAGATCCTTGTGGAGCACCACTCGGACCTGGGGACGCGTGACCTTTCTCGGGGTATCTCTGTGGTGGAGTCGGGCTATACTTTGGCGCTTGAAGGGAGATCGGGGTAAGCGTCTGGTTGCCATGATTCCGAGGACGCGTTTGACGCAGTTGTCAGGTTGTCTCGAGCGCTTTCTAGATATGTGGCGCTCCGCCAGCAGGCAGGGCGACTCCAGACGCTCTTGGAACGTCCAGAGACGATCGTTGTCGGCGAATATAACAAGGTTGAGCCCATGTCCGATGCATTGATTCACTCCGTTCGCGCATTGGAGGAGTTGGTCGAAGGCATACGTATCTTCTCTGAAATCGAGAAGAGCATCACTATCCTTCCCGATCTCATTGAGAGATGCCAAACTCTGCTTGCATCGGCCTGTATGTGGCGAGACCGCATGTGCAAAGTGATACAATGTCAGGTCATCATGCCTTGCGTGCTGCTTCGAGGTACATCTCAAACGGCGCCATCAGAAGAAGTGACTAAACGCGTTCTAGATGAATACGATACCCTCATGGACGCTGCCAGGTTCCTCGGCGAGCTTCCAGGGCAACTCCAAGACATGTCCATGACCTGTCCTCAGCTCACATACATCCTCCAGCCGACCTGGGAATGGATACGCGACCAAGGCCGTTTTTCGTTCTCCCCATCCGTGTCCGAGGACCACCCAGATGAGAGTGCGGACGACGTCATCGATGCACTCCTCATCACCGTCCAGTCCATGCTGCGCCAATGCGCCGAGTTTGCTCCGCCCTCCGAATCGACCCCCGAGGCCAAGGACGATTACATTCGCGCCGGAATCCAGACGACGTCCCTCTTCACTGCCCTCCTCGACCTGGCCGCGCTAGACGATCACCTGAACAACGCGAGCACACGTCTATCGTCGCTGCCGCACGCCGCGCGCCGGCGCGCGCTCGCGAGGGTGATGCCTTTCTTGACCTGTTTCGTGGCCTTGGCGGGTGAGGTCGTCGAACGTATGGCGGCGTGGACGCGCGCGCTGTTCAAGCTCGATTACGTCGTGTGCTCCGTCGTCCACACCGTTGGAACGCACGGGTTCTGTATACCGCCCGAAACGGAGGAAGGCGAAGCCGCCGGCGACGACAAAGGACATGCGACGGACCTCGGGGGGACCGGTTTGGGCGAGGGTGTTGGGAACGAGAACGTGAGCAAAGAGATCGAGGACGAGAGTCAGGTGGAAGGCCTGCAGGGCGAAGACGACGGGGAGATGGAGAGAGAGAAAGGCGGAGACGAGGAGAATACGATCGAGATGAGTGAAGACTTTGGAGGGGAGATGGAGGATGTTCCAGAAGCTGAAGGAGATGAGGAAGAGAACGAGAACGAGAACGAAGACGAGGGAAAAGGGCCCGAAGAACAGCTAGGCAAGCTCGACAAGTCGGATCCGGCTGCGGTGGACGAAAAGTTGTGGGGAGACAAAGGGGGAGACGGCGAAGGAGAGGGTGGGGACGATCTGCAGAACGATAGATCGCAGGAAGATCAGCAAAAGGGTGAGGACGTCGTGGCCAAGGAGGAAAAGAAAGGCAAGGGAAAGAAGGATGAGCAGAAAAAGGCCGAAGAGGTGACCGGGGAACAAGGAAGCGAAAAAGATGGGGAGGAAGAGCTTGATGCTGGCGAAGATGGCGTGGAAGAGATGGAACCTCTCAATGACTCCGGTGCCCCGATGGACCAGCACATTCCAGATGCTGATACCCTTGACCTTCCCGATGACATGCACCTCGATGAGGATCAAGGCAAGCAGGACGACCAAGGGAATGACTTGGGGATGGACGATCTCAGCGACGCGCCAGACGATCAGAAGATGGAGGACGTTGGAGAGGAACGAGGAAGAGACCCTACTCCCGATGACGATCCAATGTCTGGTGAGCCCGAGGATGCCGAACGCCAATCACCCCGAGCTATGGATGAAAGCAATATGGACGAGGAAAAGGACGTACTTGAAGAAGAGGAAAACAAGGACAGCGCTGTCGCTCCACCCGACCTCACCGCCGGTGACGGCGATGGTGGGGCGTCCGGGAACGAACGACAACCAAGGGACAGTGCACAAGGGGGACAACAGGGTCCCGCTTCCGACCAGGTAGAAATGGACGTTGACGGAGGCGAGCATTCAAGAGAAGACGAACCAACCAAACGGTACGTCTTTCGCATCGCATCCTCATCCACGCTCATGTCGATCATACCAGGTCTGACGGCGCTGCTGAGAAGCCGCCTCAACTTTCTTCGACACTCGACGCTCCGTCGCAGCCTGTCGACCCTAGCTCGACGGGCGAAGGCTCGCAACGCGGTCCCGCCAATGCACACCAGCTCCCTCCGACGCCATCCCAAAACCCTCTGCGAAGTCTTGGGGACACGCTCGAGGCAGTCCAGCAACGCTTTGACGAGATCTTTGGCCCAGCCGATCAGCAACAGCCCTTGCCTGTTCCCCAGCACGAACACCCAGAGCAGGTCGAGTACGCCCATCAGGACGACGGACCAGAGAGCAACGACATGCAGGCGCTCGGTCCGGCGGGCGACGAGCAGGTCGCCAAGCTGAGAGAACTCACGCTGGTGGACGAGGGAGGCAAGGCGACGGACGCGGATGCGGATGCGATAGATATCGACGTGGACGCGACGGAAAAGGACGCGTCAGACGTCGCGATGGCGCGACTGGAGATGGAAAAGACGGCGGCACGTCCTGCGCCCGACGTCGACGGCGCGGTCGCACACGCCCCACAAGCGCGCGGCGCCGGCACGCAAGCACCCCCAGATCGCTCTACACCCCACGCTGACGAGGACACCGACACCGAACCAGAGCCGCCCTCCGAGCGCGTCGTGCGCGCACTAGTCGCCCACACGTCCGACCCCACCCCCGCCTCCGCCGCAGAGCTCTGGACGCTCTACACGACGCTGACCGCGCCCCTCTCGCTCGCGCTCTGCGAGTCCCTCCGGCTGATCCTCGCGCCGACACTTGCCACGCGCCTCCGCGGGGACTTCCGGACGGGCAAGCGCCTCCACATGCGCAAGGTCGTCGCGTGGGTCGCGAGCGAGTACACCAAGGATC
>JBBPMP010000590.1:0-16685 GCA_038090395.1 Boletales sp. KT-2023a
TGAGGCGGGCGAGGCGACGACTACAGCAACAGGCGAGAAGAGCCGAGCGAGCCGAAATAGGCGTCGGCCTTGGCTGCTTGGCTGTTCTCCACCCACTTTCCCACACGTTCTCCCATAATCTTTTGATCTGAGCTCCAAAAAGACATGCTTGTCCCAGATAATGTGGCGGGTTCAAGTCACTCAAAGGTAGCCGAGTCGCGTGATATGGGATATGTTTGGGGGAGCCATCGCCGATGAATGGTTTACCACTGGCACGACTCAGGCTTGGAGATAACACAAGCCAGGGATCTTCAAGGGATAGTCTGATTGATTTCATACGACTAAAACTTGAAACAATCGAATGTACCACAGAACGCAGGAAAGATATACAGTATGTGGGCCTCGCGAAAGGCCCCTAGTGTGGATAAATACCTCGAAGAAAGGAGAAGGAGAGGTGTTGCGGGATGATCCTACATAGAAACCTGGCAAGGAACGCATATGTATATTAGCCCGCTCCGTGCGCTCGGAGGCGAAATGTGTTTAGGCTGCCCACCTCGTTGGTTGATTCATCCTGTCCAACAAAGCTCATAGTCCCTCATCACGCTGGATATGCTGTCGGCGTAAAGGAATAAGAATTTGGATGATCTGCTGTCGCTGGTTTCCGGCGTACGATGCACCGACTAGCTGAGCTATAGCATCCCAATCCAACCGCTGGTCATAGGTGCACTTGTCCACAAGCGATTGAATCACCTCGGGGTGCAAGCGTCGCTGCAACGCGAAGGATAAAATTTCGGGAGGACACGAGACGTGGTTCGAGAGTAGAAGTTCTCGGACCACATAAGCGTATCCGCGCTTGATAGCGAGGAACAGAGGTGTTTTCCCTTCTGAATTGCGGGCGGATGGATTGCAACCAGCGTTGATAAAAGTCTCAACCAGATGGAGGGCTGTGGATTCAACGTAATTGGCGATCGCCAGGTGAAGGATGCCATCCCCATCGTATGTTGTGGAGTTCACATCAGCGCCCTTCTGGACCAAGGATTCCACCAACTGGGGAGCAGCACCTGTCTGTAGCGCGACGATTAAAACGTCCGAGGGTAGTGGAACGTCGCACGCAAGTAGATATTCAACTACGAATGCGTATCCGCGCAAAAGGGCAACGATGAGAGCTGAATGTCCCAAAAAATTGCGCGCCATGGGATTGCAACCGGCAGCAATGAAGATCTTGCACAGGTCCAAGCACTCGGATTCGACGTAATTGGCGACTGCAAGGTGTACTACGGTGTCCTGATAGTGTGTAGTGGCATTCACATCAGCGCCTTTGCAAATCAGTAAATACACCACTTCGCAAGATGCCTTTCGCTGTAGCGCGATCGGCAAAATATTGCCAAGAGGAAGGAGGACGTTGGATGAGAGCAGACGTTTGACCACAGAGGTATATCGACGGTATATGGCAATAGTCAAGGCTGCTATTCCCCTACGATTATGTGCGGTAAGATTGCACCCAGCGCTGATGAAACCTTCGACCAGATTCAAGCAGGTTGATTCGGCATAGTTAGCAATCGCAAGATGAAGTACAGTATCCCCATTTGATGCGGTGAAATTCACATCGGTGCCTTTTCGAAGCAGTAGTTCCACCATTTGGGAAGTTGACCTTCGCTGTAGCGCAACCAACAAAATGTCAGGAGGGGGTGGAGTGTTGCACGAGAGTAGATAATCAACCACAGAGACATAATCCTTTTCAATCGCAATTCCAAGAACTGTTTTGTGCCTAGAGTTGCAAGCGTGGGGATCGCAGTCTGCGTCAATAAATGCCTTGACCAGGTCCAAGCATCCCGGTTCAGCATAATTGGTGACCGCAAGATGAAGTAAAGTATCCCCATCTGCTACCGTGGACCGCATATCGGCACCTTTCATAAGCAAAAATTTGACCATTTGTGGAGTTGACCCTTGCTGCATTGCAGCGGGTAGAATATTGGTAGGGAGTGAGACATCGCACGACAGGAGGTAACCAACCACAGTAACATATCCACGGCGAATAGCAGCGTCGAGAACTGTTTCGTGATTAGAATTGTGGGCATTGGGACTGCAGTCCGCACCGACGAAGACCTTAACCAACTCCAGACAAGTTGATTCGGCGTAGTTAGCAACTGCAAGATGAAGCACGGTATCCCCGCCAGATGTGGATTTGACATCAGCCCCATTCCGAACCAGCAATTCAACTATTTCGAAAGATGATCTGCGTTGTAACACAAGAGGCAGGACGTCTGGGGGGAATGGGACATTGCATGTGAGTAGGTAGTCAACCACAGTAACATATCCAAGCTTGACAGCAGCATCAAGCACCGATTCATGGCTTGAGTTGCATTTGGTAGGATTACTCCCAGCATTCATGAAAATCTTGACCAGATCCAAGCACGTGGATTCGGGGTAGTTGACGATTGCCAAGTGGAGTACAGTATTTCCATCGAAAGCAGTTGAACCCGCCTCAGCACCCTTGCAAAGCAATGATTCTACTATCTGGGGAGGCAACCTTCGTTGTAGCGCGATGATTAGCACGTTGGATGGAAGGGGGATGTTGAATGAAAGTAGATGCGCAACCACGGTAGTGTATTGGCGTTCGATGGCAGCAACCAGAGCATTTTCGCCCCCATATTTAGCGGCAGTGAAATCATAGCCAGCATCAATGAAACTCTTGACCAGGTCCAAGGATGCTGATTCATCATAGCTGTTCACCACAGTACGGAGCAAGGAAACCCGGGATGGTGCGTATCTCACCTCGGCACCATGCTGTATCAATAGTTGAATCATTTGTGGAGATGGATGGAGACGCAATGTCGTGTGAATGATGTCAGAAGGGAGTCGAGCATGGGATGAGAGTAAATGATCCACCACCGTGAGGTATTCATGTTGCATTGCGATGATCAATGCTGTCTCGCCCTGCACATTGCGCACCTCAGGGTCACATCCAGCATCGACAAGCATTTTTGTCAGCTCTGAACTCCGTGGTTCCCAAGGGCACATGGCAGCCAGATGAAGCGCGGTGTCCCCACTGCCAGCCGAGACAACTTTCGTATCTACATGCCTTTGAAGCAGGAAACGGACCACCGATACCGTTTCGGAGGTATCGCCAGTGGACGCGGCCAGAAGAAATCGAGCGGGGGGTGGCTGATCAAGTGGGAGAAGATACTCTAGCATTGAGGTATGTGCCGCAAACAATGCCCGTTCGATGAGCTCTCCTCCGAATTGGCTGTCCGCAGAAATATCAATGCCAACCTCGCGCAGCCTGCGTGCAAGGGTAACGTGGTCTTCGTCCGTTTGTGTCCTATCTCCTGAATTCGGCCGCGCGCTGCTGAATACACAACGGTACAACTTCTCATCTCCAATTTCGTGCACCCATTCTACGAATTGATCGGTTTGCACGAGCTGCACGAGAACTCGGATGCCATACCATGGCATACAGATAACAGCTGAGAAAAGCTCTGGTGTGACCACACTCCCTTTCTGCAGAAATTCCCCGACAAGAACATCTTCGCCAAGATCAATGGCAACCTCGAGTGGCGAAGCATGGCGAGAGTCGTCAATGATTAAACCATTAACATTTACATTGAACCCATACGCCAACAGAGCGACTGCGTGTTTTCTCTTCCGGAGGTCTGCAGCGTACACAAGCGGATTCGTGCCAGACCTTTGCTTGACAGGATGACTACAAGACAAGAATGTTTGTATGAGTTCAACAGAGGAGTAAGCGATCAGGATGTAAAGGACAAAATCATGTCTTGAGGTTGGCCATGGAGGGTAAGGCCATCGGAGTTCCTCCTCACGCAACTCGCAAATGAGGTCCCAATGTGTTGGATGGTAGCGAACATCCAACCCTAGAGATTGCAGTGCTTTCAGGACGGGCTTCGACTCCTGATCAACATGGGCAAGATGGCTGAAACCAGACGAGAGTATGTAGGAGAGCATGGGCCAGGAGCCAAATGGGGAAGTGGTGCCTCGGTAAGTTCCCTCTTTTATGAAAGCCGACATGTATCGCATGCATGTTTGGGCAGCTTCAGTGTGGGCATCGTGAAGGGCGATCTGGTACGCCGGCAGTGCCGTGCGATCTAGGAGAAATTCCTGAAAGCTGGCTGAATACATTATAATCCAGTTGTGTTTTGACATACCTTGACACTAAAATGTGATAATGCCACAACGTCTGTCTCCTCATGATATGATACGAGACTCGACAACGCATCCAATAGTTTAGCTCCCAGCCATCCTGGTTCACGGACAATCCTTCTCGGCAACAGAAAATCGACCGACAGCACATCGACAACCTGAATCAGCCGTAGAGGTTCCAACGCTGCTACTAGCAAAACGAGCGCACGTCGGGCCAGTTCCCTCTCTCCCCTCCTGTCATCGATCGCGTCTAGGATCCGCTCATACGTGGTTTCCAGCTCCGTTGGGAGATTGTCAAGTGCCTTCCTAAGCCCCTGCCTGGATTCGCATCGTTTCAGTGCGTCGAGTTGACATTGTATCCAACGAAACCTAGGAAACACCAGCGGTAAGTTATAGCATGACCCACAAAACTATCCTGACCTGCCCTCCGCTTTTTCATTTAATTTCACTCGTATCTCATCCTTCATCTCCGGATCCGTGGACCTCAACCGGTCGTGCAAGTCAATCTCTTGTCTGACATGCAGAGCTATGTCCTCGGCCAATTCCTCGGCCACATTCTTGAAGGAAAGGGAAGGAAATCCTGAGAAATGGCGCATAATCATCGGATCCGGTCTGCTTGTCACCAAAAGTCGGACGTCACCACGATTAAGTATTAGAAGACCACGTAAAAGAGCCTCAACATCCATACATTCATCAAGAGCGTCAATCACTACGATGGGTTCACGAGGAAAAAGGATTGCGGCGCGCGATACCTCATCGCAAAGTTTTTCGGGATCGTCAAGCGACAAGGTACCTTTGGTCTTTGCACTGAGGATCTTGTTCGGGAGTTCTCCGGGGTCAATACCTCTGTCGCACATATGATGTACCAATTGTGTGAGCAGGGAGCGCATGACCTCCGTACAACTCGTCGACCGTTTGTTCTGAAAGTCACAGTAGAAAAATATCAATACTTCATCTTCTAGTGTATTTTTCAGATGCTCGATCGTGGATGCGCTGCAGAAGTTAACGCTAAGAAGCGCATGAGCAACAAAAGCACCTACGCTAGAACAGACTTCCCGCAGCCAGCTAAGATACAGCGACTTGAGGTGTGGCAACTTGTAAAGCATTAGACAACACACCTTTGCCTTGCAACCATAACAACTGAACCCCGCCAGTCCTCCACTTTTTGTAAGCTTCCGTCTTAGGAAACCACCCACATGTGCCCTCTCGTCGGAGCTGGAGTGTGTGCTTGTGTTTTTCTTTGCAATCTAATGCAGCAAGCCACCGTGAGACCTCATCCAGCTTTTGACCTAGCTCCAGCTATTGACTCAGGTGCAAAGGGCAGACACGGTGTACGAACTATCGAACTCCCCCTGACGTCTTGTCGGGCATTGGTCTCCATCATGTGCATGTTCATGATCTGTTGCTGTACTGTTGGGGCATATTATTTGGAGGCAAACATTATTAAATTGGAATCACATCACATACTCGTCACCAGTACTCATCTGAGCTTCAGGTATGTCTGCTTGATGTGAGTCGGAATCAGATTTCTGGTGAAAAAGTCTTTCCTGATCCCTGGCCATGTTTAGTGAGTCAGCCACGAGCGTAGAAGACATGTGGCGAGAAGCTAACCACACATCGATTGTAATCAAAAAGTGAAAAATACTGTTGTGCTTATCGAAGAAAGTCATGGTTGCGAAGAGTTTGTCTTCCACCAGTCTGAGAGGCTGAGTAGGGACCCGGGGCCGATCTTGACTGGCGGAAGGTTTCAGCATCTTGTCCATCTTTTTCAGTTTTTCCAAACAAGAGCGCGGCTCTCTACTGAGTAGCCAATCCAATATTCGATCATCGAGGGACAAATCCGTCAGTGAAGCCTTGGTCATAGCTTCAAGAATGGTGTCAGCAGATATCCGGATTGTTTCCAGTGTGCGGCGAAGCTTCTCCGAAACATCAAAATTTTGGCGATTTGCACATGCCAGTGTAGAACAACGAATTGTGTGCGACAGAGTCACAATTTCTTCAAGATATCGCCTACAGCGAGCCTCGAGATCTACCGGCATACTGTTGAACGAACCGTTCGTGGAGGAACTCGGGTATCGAGTGTTGTCTTGGAGGTTGAAGTGAGGCGCTACTACTAAGGCTTACGTCTTACGTAAGGATATCGGAGCATCCGGGATCGTCCGGCGTGCTTGCTTCTTTACTGTCTTTTTCACGTGACTTGTCATCCCGTGAGAAATTATGTCAAAAAACCTGCCTCACCTTTGGCGCTCTCTAACTCCCTGACACCTCGTTGGGATTCATCAGAAATGATACCATTTGACTCGGACAAGTCAGGCACATCCATCCATCAAGGACCAAAGAGCAGATTTGATGTTTTGAAATTTTGGAATTTTGGGGGTCTTGGGATTCACTGATCAGGTGTGTCTGGCCATTTCTGCTGCTGTCTGCATCAGCAAAACAACCTTTTTGGTCCAAAATGTCCATGTGTATTGTGCAGCTAGCTTTATAGGTATGGTCTCAAAAATTTGCACAGAAGTCAGTATATATCTAGAGATTGGCCTATAAAAATTTCAGCCTAAGTCATGACTGAAAATGTTGAGTTGAGTAACCCCTATTTCTCTGTACAGATCTGTATTACTGGGTACCTTGCTGTAATGTCTGTGCAGTTCTGTGGATCTCTGTCAAGTCAAAGGTTGTTTTGCTGATGTGGGGCTTGAAACAGTGTCATAGGTATGCCACAGGGTCAGAAAGCAAGCACCAACATCCAATAGGCGATTGTGCACCTCTCAAAGTTCCTGGATCATGAGAGGATTGGAATGTGCCTCAATCTCTCAACTTGTACAGTCCAGCAAGTTCTTTCCCACTTCCATGCAACTGGAACAGTCCCAGGCAACAAGGGGGATGAAGAAATAGTAAAGAAATCCAGAAGCAAGCATCTTTGTGATATTGACATTGAGGTAAGCACTTTGTGTTTTGTGTGTTGCCATTGCTTGAGGCCTCTCCTTTCTACCCATGCAGTTCCTTTTGGGTACCATACAAAATCTCCAGATTTATACTTAGATGAACTTTGTGAAATCTTAGCACAAAATTGTGGAGTGAGTGTCTCACTCTCATCTGTTTGGTGCACACTTTGCAGCACTGGATTTACCATGAAAAAGGTTTGTTTTGAGCTAGTTATATATGTGATATAACTGTACTACATTGTCCAGATATCATGGGTTGCAATGGAAAGATCTGCATGCAAATGTCTAGAATATCTTGCTTGCATTGGCCAGTATGAAGCTAGACAGCTTGTATTTGTTGATGAAAGTTCTGTTGATCGTCACATGACATACCATGGCCATGTGTGGTCAATCAAAGGAATGAAGGCTCAATGTAAAGCATTTTTTGTGCATGGTCAGCAGTAAGTTAGTGTCATAAGTGTATTTAGATCAACTAATCATTTTATAGCTTCTTGGTTCTCCCAGCGCTCTCACTTCAGGATGCAATCTTACATTGCAGCATCATCAAAGGATCATTCCACACAGATTCTTTCATGTCATTCATCAGGTGACTCCTGGACATAGTGTTTTAAAGTCTGGTTAAGGACTGCTCAAAAGACCGCAGACTGGACTGGACTGACAGTGGTTGCAACCGGACCAACGGTCCGGTCTTTCCTAATTGAGAAAAAAAAAGTCCAGTCTTCTGGATTTTAAAAAAAATAAAAACTGGATGAAAACTGGTCCGGATCGGTTGTGACCGCGCCTGATAGCATCCCCCCATAGAGGACTACATACCCTAATTTTTCCTTATTTTACATATTTTTCCTGCTTTTATCTCTCTCAATTTCATTTCATAGATCTAGAAATGACATAGCGATGCGAAAATGACTATATCTCGCTCATTTCTTAACCGATTGACGTAAATATTTGTTCGGTAGCTCGGCAAGAGTACGTACTACCTTTTATATCTATATTACTAAGCGCGATTCTCACGAGAAGACCGGTCATCTGCAAAACCGGTTGCAAACTGGTCCAAACCAGTCCAAAAATGTCTAGGACTTTTTGGGACTGGTTTTTTGCGGTTTCAGTCCGGTCCCAGCGATTTCACTTTTTGGTAGGACCGGTCCGGGTCCGGTCTTTCCAAAAAAGGCAAAAAAACCGGACCGGACCGGACTTTAAAACGCTACCTGGACAATATGGAACCATTTCTGGCATCAAACTCCATCATTGTCATGGATAACTGTCGAATCCACAAGCATCCTGATATCATGGAACTCATCAAGTCTAGGTATGGTTCATTTTGTTGTTTGATTTTGTGCTAACATCACTTCAGAGGAATGCACTGTGAATTTTTACCACCATACTCTCCTGATCTGAATCTGATTGAATTCACATTCTCAGCAATGAAATATTATCTCCATCGTAACAGAGAATACACTCAATTGGCGATGATGGATATGTCAGATCAAGACATTTATATCATGTTGTTGGAAGCACTTTACTCGATTACACCTTAGGATTCATACAGTTGGTTCTCCCACTGTGGATATGTGTAGCATAACAGATATGTTGTTGTCACCACTATATGAGATTTTGTTTTATTGTGAGATTGGATACATTGAGAGATCACATACAGTTATGGTAAATAGTACTATGGTTGTCTGTAGTATGTAAAATCAACATCAGCTTGCTGAATGCTTTCCTCAAACATGTCAAGACCCATCCCATGAATAGCCAACTCAATTTGAAGCTGTGCTCATGTATAGCCTCACAGAACACAAGGCAACCTGAATAAAAGCTGTGTGGTATGCTGCTACATCCTTGAGCTTCGACATTTACTGCTCGACTCCATGTCTCCCAGGAAATGAAAAAACCCACTGATCTGGTACAGGCTACTGCTGGAAAAGGTAAGCCTACTTTCTGATACTATGTATCCATCAATGCTGATGCACATCCTAAAAGTCAAACAAGCATGCTTGACTTGTCGCACATGCAAGGTGCACTGTGAGTTCACACCCAGTGCTATTGCATGCAAAAGATGCACCAAGGGCAGTTACTCTGAGCAGTGTATGATTCAAGAGAGTCATACTTGTTCATGTGGCAACAGTTGCCCCCCTCTTGACCATGGTGAATCTACTGTCAAGTCCAGCAGAAAGTGGCAAGGTAGCTGTTCTCAGACCCAGGAAAATATGACCACTACTCAAGGCTTGGAGTCCATACACAACTCAAGGCTGCCTACATCCACAGGCTCTGCAAAATCCAGCAAATGTCAGCACTCAAGTTCATTTCTTCATAACACTGTCTGCTCAGCCAATCTTGCATCTGTTCCTGAAGCAGATGAATCATCACTTGACCAGCTTGAGTCACTTCCTCCACCACTGTCTGAGTTTTATGATCACTTTTTTGCTTCTGAGGACAACCATATGGACAAGACTGGTACTGATGATACAAACTCAGATGCAAAAGAATTTCTGAGCAACATACATCACGAAGATGATCATGAGCTGGAGGCCATGGAGCCATCAGGCATGGAGAGCGACAGTGAAGACTATGGGATGAATGCAGAGGTTGAGTCATCAGATAATGATTCACTGGCTATCATTCAGCACCAACTTCCTAGTCTTGGGCCACAAGTAAAGAGGACTCAGATGCCAGCTCAACAGATGCAATCTACTACGAAATCTAAAGGAAAGGGAAGGTATACTCCGGTGACAGTGCCTATGCATTCAAATGATCCAAATGATCCAAAGACATGCGGTATGTGATCAAGTTATCTTTTACTATCCAATTTTTTTACAAACCATGACCAGTCTTCAAGATTCAATGCTGTATCCAGTGATCTCAAGGTTTGAAGATATCAAGTGTTCCTTTCACTATACCATCATTGATCTTGCTCAAAGTCCTTCACAAGACAGTCGTGGACAAACTGAACCAGTATACTCAATGCATTCAGCTGCAATGTCAGCTGGATTCTGACAAGGCAAAAGCTCTGTTTACATCAATACAATCCAACAAAGAGTTGGGGTTGTTCAAGGATTGTATGTGGCTACTCATTGTACCTCAATACCTTCCTAGTGGCAATTTATTGACTTGACCACTCAAGCCTGTTCTTGTGGTCTTTGGGGATTCAGGAAATGATGAGCTGGTTGAGCCACCTGCTCATATACTCACTGCAGACACTCATAAAGCAGTATGTGCACACACAAGTCATTTCACACCACTCATTCATATATTGTAAGGCATGAAGGAAACCACAAAAAATATTGGATCTTCGTTGAAACAGGCTCAGATGTCGTCAAGCAATGAGTTGGATGGAACTGATGAGCAGCAAGACTGTATTGAAGCACTCCACAAGCAATACCGGTGTAACGTTCATTTGAAGGGACCTGAGAGTCCAGTCTATTGTTATCAGGCCAAGAATTTGAGTGACTGTTATGCCTTGACACACAACCATATTGTTACGTGGAGCATACCTTTGATAGACCAAGACCAAGTTGAAGTGATGCCGACGAGCAGGACGCTCATGAAGAGGTACTACTCAGCTCGAAGGTGACGAAGGACTGAGACTATATGCCAAGAAGGCAGACTGAGGGACTAAGGAGACGAAGAGACTGAAGGTGACTCAAGAGAATACGCTAGATTGCACAGATCAAGAATACAGGACAAGTAGATCAACTACTTGACTATATACTAGGTGATGTGTAAGCATAGAATGTCTTAGAACAATGAGGAATAAGGACGTGTCATTGAAGAGTAATCAGGATGAGATAAGAAAGAGACGCGTCACTGTTTTAGTAAGAAGGGATGACAAAGGTGTGCGCGTGCACTCTATCGAAAGAGAAGTGAAGGAAAAAAGGGATGCATAGGTAAACAATTGTAACATTACCCCCTCTGTACATTTGAAGTCCCAGACCTCAATTTGTCACAAGGAATCCGCCAGTGGTGGGGAGGGGAAAGATGCTTCGAAGGCTTGTGAAGGAGTATAGTCTTCGAAGGGGCAGTCGATAAGGATGTGGCCAGCTTGATTGCAGCGAGCGCAGGCGTGAGTAGGGCAGAAGCGATCAGAATGACCCCAATGAGAGCATGCGGTGCAAAGAGTGCAGAAGCAGAGACGGACCGGATGACCAGGCGCAGGAGTAAGGCAAGAAGGACACTTGTACTCGGTACAGTTTTCCTGATAGTGTCCAAGCTGATGGCAATGGTAACAGCGGGTGGATAAAGAAGTGGGGGGTAGAGAGACAGGGGAGGAAAGGGTCTGAACTGCTGAAGAGAGGATACGATGGCCGTTAGGACTGCGGAAGAACTGAATGTGCTCCTGGTTGTGTGCAAGCATGCCTTGGTCAATGATGAATCCATCAAAGAAGACAGCAGGGTCATTGACACAATGGTGAGGGATGAGTTCGACCGAAGAGAGCTGATCAGCAAGGGGTTGTGGTAAGGTGACAATAGGCAGGGGAGGAGGGGATGGGGATGTGACAAGGGCTTGGGAGGTAGTGACGGTGGGGATGGAATCAATGAATGTGAGGTAATGGTCACGATCGGCAATGGGGAGTGAAAGGTAAACACGATGAAAGGTAGGATATAAAGAAATAGGATCCAAACGTTCAATGAAGACGTGAAAACCATGAAGATGAAGGATTAAGAGAATTCGTTCAGGGAGACGATTGATATGCATATGAAGAGGGAGGCCAAAAGCAGCAGGAAGGTTAGAAGGGGTGGACAGAAAGTGATAGTTTTGTACTTTAGCAATGTCAAGGAAGAGGCATACAAGTTCCTGGGTGATCAAATCCTCCGCATAAAGCAGGTCATTTTCGAGAGCGTGGACAAGAGTAGGTTCAGCGAGGATGCCAGCGTAGAGGGTGTTGATGGCGGAGGCAGGTAAGTAAATAGCCTGTACAGGCCTGGAACGTAAGGGTGAAGACAAAGAGATAGAACTGGAAAGGCGTCCTGATAACAGTGACAAAGAGGGAGAAGAAGAGTTGACGGACATTGAAAAGTAGGGAAAGAAGGAAATTGATGAAGAGAGAGAAACCGAGACAAATCAGAATGATCTGTGGACAGGACAGTCTGAAAAATGACAAAAGCACTCATGTTCAAGGAAATGAGCAGAGGAAAGTTTGGGATGACAAAGAAGGAACAAATGTCTGGCGCAAGATTTGGAATTGAATAATTGGGAATAAGCAACTTCGATGGGGATAGCATTCATGGGAAATTATTGTAGAGAGTGGGTCTTTTTGTAAGCAAAGAGGATGGTCTGTGCGTGGCGAAGATTACGTTCAGGTTCCCAGGTATTTTTGGATGTCGCATAGCCTTTCCATGAGGTCAGGTACTGGTAATGGCCAGGGGAGCCCTTGTGTGAGAGAATTCCATCTACTTCATATTCTTCTTTGCCGTTGATGACATCAGGAGGTGGAGTGGGAAATGAAGGGCCATATGCTTCAGTGGAGCAAAAGGGGGATAGAAGAGTGGTGTGGAAGACATTGTGGATTTTCCAGGTGGGAGGGAGGCGAAGGCGGTAAGTGAGGGGAGATAGTACCTGACTGATTTTGAATAGTCCCAATTGTTTGGGTGCAAGTTTCCTAGATGGGAAAGGAATATGAAGGTTGGTGGCTTCTAGCCAGACCTTATCTCCGACCTTCCATGGGGAGAAACATCAGGTGCAGTGTTGAGTCATTAAGCAATGGGCAGATTCGTGTGTGGCTAAGGCTTCCTTTCGTGATTCTTCCAGGGTGGAGAGGCGAGAGGAGAGAGCTGGGATAAAGGTCTTTCCAAGTGGGGGATATGCACAAGGATCGTAGCCAAGCATCAGGGAAAAGGGGGAAGTTTTGGTGGACAAGTGAGGGGCGGAGTTGTGGTGGAATTCGGCAGAGGTAATGAATGAGGACCAAGAGTGTGGTTGATTTCCACAGAAGAGGTGAAGGTAGGTTTCGATCTCTTGGTTTGCTCGTTCAGTTTGGCCATTGGTTTGTGGGTGGTATGCGGTGGAGAGACGAACATCATAGTGCAGTAGGCAAGCGAGTTCTCTGGCAAAGGCTGAGGCGAATTGTGGACCATGATCTGAGATGATAGATTTGTGTAGGCTGAACTGTTTGAATACATTGTTGTAGAAAAGAAGGGCTACACCTGCAGTGTCAATGGATTTTTGACAGGGCATGAGAATTACCCCCTTTGAAAGGCCGTGGTCGACCACGACCAACAGAGAATCAAAACCTGAGGAGACAGGGAGATCTGTGATCAGGTCCATAGAGAGCTGGTGAAAGGGAAGAGATGTGGAAGAGGGGATGGGAGAGAGAGGTGGGGACGTGGGGTGGGTATTAACCTTGGATTGTTGACAGAGGGCACAGCCCATGATAAAATTTCGGATGAAAGTGGTGAGACCGGGCCACCAGAAGTTGCATTCAAGAAGGGCCTTGGTACAAAAGAAACCCATATGACCTGTGATGGGGGATTCATGGATGGAACGTAAGAGGGAGGAGCGAGAGGTGGGGGGAACATAAAGGCAGTGATGAAAGTACAAGTGACCATTATCGAATGACCAATCTGAGAGGGAAGAACATGGAAAGAGGGGTGAACCATGCTGGATGGAATGAAGGGCCCAGAGAATGAGGGGATCGGAGCTAGATGACTGACGAATACTATCAGCCAGAGCGAGGTTGAGGGCGGAAATGACAATAGGATCAGGAAGAATGGAGGATACATTATCGAGTGAGGTATCGACGTCCACGTTGCAGGAAAGAGCATCCACAGGAGCCATACGAGAACTGGGGGTGACCTGCCAAACGATGTCGAAGTCCTGTAGGAGAAGTGACCAACAAGCCTGTCGACGAGACAGTTTGTGAAGGTCTTTGAGGTAAGACAGGTTCTTGTGATCGGTGATGATGGTGACAGGGTGCGTGGTTCCCTGGAGGGACTGTTTCCATTCCTGGAGAGCGAGAATGACTG
Organism: Boletales sp. KT-2023a; assembly: GCA_038090395.1. Lineage (NCBI taxonomy): Eukaryota > Fungi > Basidiomycota > Agaricomycetes > Boletales > Boletales sp. KT-2023a. Next base: position 14,040 of record JBBPMP010000590.1, read on the forward strand.
CAAGGAGTTCTCGGTCATAGATGTTGTAGTTATGTTCCGCCGGGGTGAAGGTTTGGGAAAAGTAAGCACATGGATGAGGGTCTCCATTAGCATCGTTCTGGAGGAGGACTGCACTGGCAGCGAATAGAGAGGTGTCCAACATGATAGAAAAAGGACAAGAGACATCGGGAAAGGCAAGGACAGGCGAGGAAGAGAAGCAAGTTTTCAAATCGTCAAAAGCTTGTTGTTGGAGGGGGGTCCAAAGCCAAGGTTCGTCTTTTCGGGTAAGGAGGGTAAGGGGGGCTACGAGGGTGGAGAATCCTGGGATGAATTTTCGGTAGAAGTTTGCAAAACCTAAGAAGGATCAGACACCCTTGACGGATGTAGGGGGTTTCCAGTCGGCGATGGCAGAGAGTTTTGTGGGATCCATGTGTATGTGTCCTTGACCAATGACAAGACTGAGATACTCCATCTGAGGGGTGTCAAACAAACATTTGGAGATCTTGAGTGAGAGATTGTGGTCTCGTAGATGCTGGAGAACTTGTCTGGTGTGAGAGTGATGGAGTTCGATGTCGTCCTTGGTATGAATGCTGATGTTGTCCATGTAGATCTTTAGCCAACGTTCTGCGATCATGTCTGCAAAGATATGGTTCATAAATGCTTGAAAAGTGGGGGGAGCATTGTTGAATCCGAAGAACATGACCATGGGTTCAAACAAACCAAGTGGGGTGATGAATGCCACTTTCCATTGATCTTCCTCTCTCAAGCAAATGTTGTTGTACCCCCAACGAACGTTGAACTTAGTGAAGAGGGTCGAGTCTTTCATGTCATCAATGAGTTCAGAGATGAGGGGTAAGGGGTATGCGTTGCGAATGGTGTGGGAGTTGAGGTAGCGGTAATCTTGACAGGGACGAAGGGTGCCATCTTTTTTGGGTACAAAGAAAAAGGGGGAGGCTTGTGGGGATTTCGATGGGATGATTTGACCTGTTGCTAGGTTTTCCTCAATGAATATACAACAGGCCTCTTTTTCGGCGGGGTTGAGGGGATAGATTTTAGCAATTTTTGGGACAAAGGACGGTTTGAGATCGATAGTGTGGTTGAAAGAACAATGAGGGGGTAGTGTGCTAAACATCTTTTCAGAGAAGACGTCAGTGAATTCAGTGCACCAGGAGGGAATTTCTACAAGTTTGGATTGTTCTTGTTGTGCCAAATGGGTGGACAGTGTGATCTTTCTGAGGTGTTGAGGATAGGTTTCGTCAACATCCTCAGTCCAGGGTGGACGCTCACTAAGAGGTACCACAGCGTCCTGGAGGGTGAGGGTGTTGGCGGACCAATCTATGACAGGGTTTCATTTCTTCAGCCAGGTCATTCCGAGAATGATGCAAGAAGAGCCAAGCGAGGTGACAAGGAAGGTGATTTTATCTGATAGCTGGGGAAATATGACGTTGGCAGAGATGGAGTATTGGATGGTACCTTGGTGATTTGGGGTACCATCTACATTGTAAGCGGTGAGTTTCTGGGGAAGTCATCGAATGGCAGAGCGAAGTTTGGGTATGAGGGAAACATCAATGAAGTTGTTGGTTGCACCACAGTCAATGAGAGCAGTGGTGGTAACAGTTTGCGATCCTGCTTGTAGACGAACTGGAAGATGCATGGTTCGTTCATTTGACAATCCTACAATTACAGCAGAGATATCTAGGGAAGAAGAAGTTACTACATCCTCCCTCATTGAAAATCTGAAGAGGAATCATCCTTAGCTTCGTCGAAACAAAGCTTCAGGGTTTGGAGGATTTCTCCCTCGTCCTTTCCAGCGGTTCTAAGTTTGGAGACATAGGATTCCAGGGCAGTGGGTTGCTTGGCTGGCGAGGGAGGAGGGGGAGTGTTGGAGGTGGTTTCTGTGGTTTGGATGTGTTGTCTGGGGGGGTTGGTGGCACATGAGGTGGAGGCAAAAGTCTTGCATTGTTGGGCATTGTGTCCCTTCTGGTGACAGCGAAGGCAAAGTTCCTCTTGGAAGCAATGAGAACATTCAGCAGGGGTGAGTTTGGAGACGCATATGGCATTGACGTCCATGGCATTGGGATCCAGGGTGGTGGTGGGCCGAGCGAAAGAGAAGGGAGTACAATGGCCTTGTCGAAGAGCTGAGATGCGGGCTTTCTGGGCATGGAAAGTCTTTGCCTTGTTGAGCCACTCTTTGAGAGCTCGAGACAGGCAGTGGCTTTGGTGTCAAAGGGGTAGAAGGTGGATTCGAAGTTTCCGACAAATTTGTCAAAGGTTTTCTCATTGGTGGTGATGGCAGAGTTGGCCATGCGATCATACCACATTTTGGAGAAAGAGACTCCTCATCCCTTGCTCATTTTGTTCAACGTGGTCATGATTCTGCTGTCATCGGAGGAGTAGAGGGCTTTGTTGATTTCGAAGTAGGCCTTCATGGCCTTGATCCATTGAACAGCGTCGGCTGGATCACCAGAGAAGTCCGCAGGGAGGGCAGCTTTGAGTTTGGTCATGATGGATGGAGTGACTGGTGTACTAGGTGGGATGAAGGTGGATGGGATTGAAGGGGTTGGTGCGAGAGAGACCTGGGGAAGAACTGGGCTAAGTTTAATGGGGGACGCTGGGGGGGTACTAGAGACGTGGGAGCTGGGCAATGGGGTGGGGACAGTGACTATG
>JBBPMP010000591.1:0-16673 GCA_038090395.1 Boletales sp. KT-2023a
GAGGGAGAGATCCTCCAAACCCTAAAGCTTTGTTTCGACGAAGCTAAGGATGATTCCTCTTCAGGTTTTCAATGAGGGAGGATGTAGTAACGTCTTCTTCCCTAGATATCTCTGCTGTAATTGTAGGACTGTCAAATGAACGAACTATGCGTCTCCTGGTTCGTCTACAAGCAGGATCACAAACCGTTACCACCACTGCTCTTGTTGATTGTGGTGCAACAAATAATTTCATCGACGTCTCTCTCGTACCCAAACTTCGCTCTGCCATTCAACAACTCCCCCAGAAACTCACCGCCTACAACGTTGATGGTACCCCGAACCACCAAGGAACCATCCAGTACTCCATTGCTGCTAACGTCATCTTTCCCCAATTATTGGATAAAATCACCTTCCTTGTCACCTCGCTCGGTTCTTCCCGCATCATTCTTGGAATGACCTGGCTGAAGAAATGAAACCTGGTCATAGACTGGTCCACCAATACCCTCACCCTCCAGGATGCTGTGGTACCTCTTAGTGAGCGTCCGCCCTGGACTGAGGATGTTGACGAAACATATCCCCAACACCTTGGAAAAATCACGCTGTCCACCCATTTGGCACAGCAAGAACAACCCAAACTCGTTGAAATTCCCTCCTGGTGCACCGAATTTGCTGATGTCTTCTCCAAAAAGATGTTTAGCACACTACCCCCCCATCATTCCTTCGACCACACTATCGATCTTAAACCATCCTTCGTTCCAAAAATCGCCAAAATTTATCCCCTTAACCCTGCGGAAAAGGAAGCATGTTGTATATTCATCGAGGAAAACCTAGCAACTGGCCGAATCATCCCATCGAAATCCCCACAAGCTTCTCCTTTCTTCTTCGTACCAAAGAAAGATGGCACCCTTCATCCCTGTCAGGACTATCATTACCTCAACTCTCACACCATCCGCAATGCATACCCCTTATCTCTTATCTCAGAACTCATCGACGACATGAAAGACTCAACCCTCTTCACCAAATTCGATGTTCGCTGGGGGTACAACAACATTCGCCTATGAGAAGAGGATCAATGGAAAGCAGCTTTCATCACCCCCCTTGGACTTTTCAAACCTACTGTCATGTTTTTCGGTTTTAACAACGCTCCTCCCACCTTCCAAGCCTTTATGAACCATATCTTCGCCGACATGATCGCTGAACGTTGGCTAAAAATTTACATGGACGACATAGGCATTCACACCAAAGATGACATCGAACTACATCATTCTCATACTAAACGAGTTCTCCAACGTCTACATGATCACAACCTTTCACTCAAGATCTCCAAATGTTCATTTGATACCCCTCAAATGGAATACCTTGGTCTCGTCATTGGTCAAGGACACATCCATATGGATCCGACAAAACTCTCTGCCATCGCCGACTGGAAACCTCCCACTTCTGTCAAAGGTGTTTGCTCATTCTTAGGCTTTGCAAATTTCTATCGTAAATTCATCCCAGGATTCTCCACTCTCGTTGCTCCTCTCATTCTCCTCACGCGTAAAAATGAGCCCTGGCTTTGGACCCCCCTCCAACAATGGGCCTTTGACGACCTAAAGTCCCGGTTCTCTTCCTCCCCAGTCCTCGCCTTCCCTGACATCTCTTGCCCGTTTTCCATCATGTCGGATGCCTCCCTATTTGCCACTGGCGCAGTGCTTCTCCAGGACGACACCAATGGTGATCCCCACCCATGCGCTTACTTCTCTCAGACTTTCACTCCGGCAGAACGGAATTATGACATCTACGACCGCGAACTCCTAGCAGTGATCCTAGCTCTACAGGAATGGAAACAATATCTCCAAGGGACTGCACACCCTGTCACCATTATCACTGATCATAAGAACCTGTCTTACCTCAAGGACCTTCGCAAATTATCTCGTCGACAAGCTCGTTGGTCACTTCTCCTACAGGACTTCGACATCGTATGGCAGGTTACCCCTGGTTCTCACATGGCTCCTGCGGATGCTCTTTCCCGTAACGTAGACGTTGACACCTCCCTTGACAATGTGTCTTCCATTCTTCCTGATCCAGTCGTCATCTCTGCCCTTGACCTCGCTCTGGCAGACAGCATTCGTCACTCCTCTGGTTCCGATCCCCTCATTCTTCATGCCCTTCATTCCATCCAGACCGGTTCACCCCTCTTTCCGTGTTCTTCCCTCTCTGACTGGTCGTTTGATAACGGTCATTTGTACTTTCGTCATCGCCTCTATGTTCCCCCCACCGCCTGCTCTTCCCTTCTACATTCTATCCATGAATCCCCCACCACCGGTCACATGGGCTTCTTCCGTACCAAGGCCCTTCTTGAAAGGGACTTCTGGTGGCCTGGTCTTGCCACTTTCATCCGAAACTTTGTCATGGGCTGTGCCCTCTGTCAACAGTCCAAGGTTAACACCCATCCCACGTTCCCTCCTCTCTCTCCCATTCCTTCTTCCACGTCTCTTCCTTTTTGCCAACTTTCCATGGACCTGATCATGGATCTCCCCATCTCCTCCGGGTTTGATTCTCTGTTGGTCGTGGTCGACCACAGCCTTTTGAAGGGGGTAATTCTCATGCCCTGTCAAAAAACCATTGACGCCGTGGGAGTCGCCCTTCTCTTTTACAACAATGTTTTCAAACGGTTCGGACTACACGATTCCATCATCTCTGATCATGGCCCACAATTCGCCTCTGCCTTCGCTAGGGAACTCGCTTGCCTACTACACTACGATGTTCACCTCTCTACCGCCTACCACCCTCAAACCAATGGCCAAACCGAACGAGCAAATCAGGAGATTGAAACCTATCTCTGCCTCTTCTGTGGAAATCAACCACATTCTTGGTCCTCATTTATTACTTCCGCCGAATTCCACCATAATTCCACCCCTCACTCATCCACCAAAACTTCCCCATTCTCACTGATGCTTGGTTACGACCCTCGTGCTTATCCCCCACTCGGAAATACCTTTATCCCAGCTCTCTCCTCTCGCCTTTCTGCCTTAGAAGAATCACGAAAGGAAGCCTTAGCCGCACACGAATCTGCTCGCCAATTAATGACTCAACATTGTACCCAATGATTCTCTCCATGGAAAGCGGGAGATAAAGTCTGGCTTGAAACCACCAACCTTTGCATCCCCTTCCCATCCAGGAAATTAGCCCCCAAACGATTGGGACCTTTTGAGATCAGTCAGGTACTACTGTATCTCCTCTTACTTACCGCCTTCGTCTCCCTCCCACCTGGAAGATTCACAACGTTTTCCACGCCACCCTTCTTTCCCCCTTTCGCTCCGCTGAAGCATATGGTCCCTCATTTCCCACTCCACCCCCTGACATCATCGATGGTGAAGAAGAATATGAAGTGGACGGAATCCTCTCACACAAGGGTTCTCCTGGCCATTATCAGTACCTGACCTCATGGAAAGGTTACTCAGCATCAGAAAACACATGGGAACCTGAACATAATCTTCGCCACGCACAGACCATCCTCTCCACATACAAAAAGACCCATTCTTTACAATAATTTCCTTATGAACGCCATCCCCATTGAAATCGCCTATTCCCAATTATTCAACTTGAAATCTTGTGCCAGACATTTATTTCTTCTTCGTCATCCCAAACTTTCATCTTCCCACTTCCTTGAACACGAGTGCTTTTGTCGTTTTTCAGACTGTCCTGTCCACAGATCATTTTGATTTACCTAGGTTTCTCTCTCTTTGTCAATCTCTTTCTCTCCCTATTTCACAATGTCCGTCAACTCTTCTTCCTCCTCTTCTTCACCATTATCGGGACGCCGTTCCAGCTCTATCTCCTTATCTTCTCCCTTACGCTCCAGGCCTGTACAGGCTATCTACTTACCCGCCTCCGCCATCAACACTCTCTACGCCGGCATCCTCACTGAACCTACCCTCGTCCACGCCCTCGAAAATGACCCACTTTATGAGGAGGATTTGATCACTCAGGAACTTGTACGCCTCTTCCTTGACATTGCCAAAGTACAAAACTATCACTTTATGTCCGCCCCTTCTGACCTTCCTGCTGCTTTTGGCCTTCCTCTCCATATGCATATCAATCGTCTTCCCGAACGTATTCTTCTTATCCTTCACCTTCATGGTTTTCACGTTTTCGTCGAACATTTGGATCCCATCTCTTTATATCCTACCTTTCGTCGTGTTTATCTTTCTCTTCCTCTCGCCGATCGTGACTGTTATCTCGCCTCCATTGACTCCATCCCTACTGTCCCCACCTCCCAAGTCCTTGTCACATCCCCATCTCCTCCCCCTCTACCCATCATCCCCTCGTCACAACCCCTTGTTCATCGACTCTCTTCCATTGAACTCATCCCTCATCATCATGTCAATGACCCGGCTGTCTTCTCAGATGGATTTATCGTCGACCAAGGCATGCTTGCATGGAACTGCGAACACATTCAGTTCTTCCACAGTCCTAATGGCCACCGTATCCTCTCTTTGGCAGTTCAAACCCTCTCCTCCCCCATCTCTCTCACCCCCACCTCCCCATCCACCCGCTGTTACCACTGCAATCAACTCGGGCACTATCGGGAAAACTGTACCGAGTACAAATGCCCTTCTTGTCTTGCATCCGCTCCAGGTCATCCCATTCGTCTATGCTTCCATACTCTCTGCTCCGCTTGCTCTCGTTGGGGTCATTCTGACCGCTTCTGCCCTACTCATGCCTGCGCTCGCTGTAACCAAGCTGGCCACATTCTTGCTGATTGTCCCTTCGAGCACTACACTCCTTCGCAGGCTTTCGAAGCATCTTTCCCTTCCCCACCTCTGGTGGACTCTTTGTGACAAGTTGAGGTCTGGGACTTCAAATGTACGGAGGGGGTAATGTTACGATCGTCTATTCATACATCCTTTTTTCCCCTTTACTTCTTTTTCGCTAGAGTGCTTACGCAAGCCTTTAGTCATCCTTCATTACTAACCGCTGACACGTCTCCTTTTTACCTCATTCTGATTACTCTTTGATGACACATCCTTCTTCTTCAATGTTCTATGACCTTCTACACTTACGCATCATCAGGTATATAGTCGAGTAGTTGACCTACTGTTCTATATTCTCGATCTGCGCAATCTAGCGTATTTTCTTGAGTCACCCTCAGTCCTCTCAGTCCTTAGTCTCTTAGTCCATCTCCTATGACGTATAGTCATCGTCCTTCGTGGCCTTCGAACTGAGTTGTACCTCTTCGTGAGCGTCCTGTTCGTTAGTATCCTTTTGACTTGGTCTTGGTCTATACAAGGTATGCTCTGCGTAACAGGTATTCCAAGACAATCCACTTCCAGACCCAATGGGGTCATGCTGAAGATATTGCCCACCAAAACTGCTCCACCACCACCACCTACCAATCTTTCTCCTCTCCTTCCTCCTCCCATACTACCAAAGACCCAAACACCATGGATGTAGATGCTGTCTGCATCCCAAAGATGACCCAAACTGAAAGGCAACAGTGCATCAAAAATGGACTCTGTTTCTGCTGTCGAAAACCCGGTCACCTCTCCTCCACTTGCCCCACTTTTCCCTTGACCCCTCAGCTGAAGAAGAAGGAGGTTAGAAAGGTCGAAGAACTACCCAAGCTTGAAAAGCTTGACGATGACAATGAAGAAACCGTCGCCTGCATTTCCTTTGCAGTCTCCAACGAGGATTTTTGAATGGAGAGCGTACCCCAACGCAATGACCCTCCTCTTCCTTTTCTTGTGCACCTGTACTTGTAAACTCGATAGCTAGACAATCCATGCAAATCCCTGTCCAAGTCATCAAACCCTTGCACTTAAAAGCTGTTGGAACCCATGCTCTCATCGACTCTGGAGCACAAATCTCCTGCATTGATTGGGACTTTGTCCAGAAACACAAACTCCCAAAAACTTGACTCTCTACCCCCATTGCCATTCAAAACATTGACCAGTCTCCTAACAAGAATGGTCTCATTCGATTCTCTACCACCCTCTATGTCTGCATCAGACAGGTCTCTCACTCCATCCTCTTCCATGTCCTCAACTGTGAAAAAGAAAATGTTATCCTTGGACTCCCCTGGCTTAAATAGGTCAACCCCACCATTGACTGGATGAAGCGACAACTCTCTATTCCTCTTGAGTCCGATCAATCGAACAACCTTTATCAGAAACACACTTGTCCCCCTCCTACTCCTGTTTCCCCTCACCCCATTCGACATGTCAATGTCAACACCATTTGGGATGGATGACTCTACGATTACATGAAGAAGGAAACTGAACAACAACATCTTGTACACAACAACAACTGTTGAGTCATCCAACGCCTGATCCGTTGTGGTTCCCAATTCATTCCCAACACCACTATCACCAAACTCACAACAGCAACCAAACTGGCAGCTGCTGCTGAAAAGGCTAAACCTAAAGTCTCCCTTCCCCCCGAATACTCTGAGTTCTCCACCATCTTCTCAAAAGAGGTGACTGACTGTTACGATCGTCTACCTATGCATCTCTTTTCCTTCACTCCCCTTTCGATAGAGTGCACATGCACACCTTTTGCCATCCTTTCTTACTAAACGGTGACATGTCTGTTTCTTACCTCATCATGATTACTCTTTGATGATGCGTCCTCATTCTTCATTGTTCTATTACATTCTACGCTTACGTGTTGCCTGGTATATAGTCTAGTAGTTGACCTACTTGTTCTGTATTCTCGATCTGCGCAATCTAGCATATCTTCTTGGGTCATCCTCAGTCTCTTCGTCTCCTCAGTCCCTCAGTCTGCCTTCTTGGCATATACTCTTCATCCTTCATTGCCTTCAAGCTGAGTAGTACCTCTTCATGAGCGTCCTGCTCGTTGGCATCCCTTTGACTTGGTCTTGGTCTATCTAAGGTATGCTCCGCATAACACCGACCATGTTCCTCCCAGCCATCCCTATGATCATGAGATCAACCTTGATGAATCCTTCACCCCAAAAATCGGCAAACTCTATCCTCTCACCCCAGATGAAAAGCTCACCACTGAAACCTTCCTTGACAAGAACCTCAAAGCTGGCAAGATCCAACCATCAAACTCTCCCCAAGCCGCCCCTTTCTTCTTTGTCAAAAAGAAGGATGGTGGCCTCCGCCCTTGCCAAGACTATTGCTATGTCAATGAACACACCGTTCATGACACCTACCCCCTTCCCCTCATCTCTGACCTCGTCGATAAACTCAAGGGAGCTAAAGTCTTTACTAAGTTTGATGTCTGCTGGGGATACAACAACATTCGCATCAAGGATGGCCATCAATGGAAAGCTGCCTTCATTACCCACAAAGGTCTTTTTGAACCTACAGTAATGTTCTTCAGACTTTGCAACTCCCCTGCTACCTTCCAACACTTCATGAACAACTCCTTCCATGATATGATTGTCGAAGGATGGTTGGTAATCTACATGAACGACCTCTTGATCTTCTCCCCTGATCAGAAAACCCATGAAGAATGCACAAAACGAGTCCTCCAACAAATGGAAGAACTTGACCTCCACCTCAAGCTCAAAAAATGCAACTTCACCATCTCAGAAGTTGAATACCTCAGAATGATCATCTGCCCTGATGAACTAGCCATGGACCCTGTCAAACTTGACAGCATTTGAGAATGGCCTACCCCAGCTAAGGTCAAAGATGTCTGCTCTTTCCTCGGCTTTGCCAACTTCTACCAACGGTTTATCCCCAACTACTCCAATGTCACTCACCCCCTCCTTGATCTTACCAAGAAGAACCAACCCTGGTCCTGGTCCCCTTCTTGCCAACAAGCCTTCAACAAGTTGAAGAAACTCTTCCTCTCACAATCCATCCTCCATCTCCCCAACCCCTCCTGCCCCTTTGCTGTTGCCACTGACGCCTCCAAATATGCCTCCAGAGGAGTCCTCCTTCAAACTGATACCAATGGTGATTGGCACCCTTGTTCTTACCTCTCCCAAACTTTCTCCCCTGCTGAACACAACTACGATACAGTATCTACAATCAAGAACTCTTAGCTGTCATTTGTGGTCTCAAGACTTGGCGACACTATCTTTTAGGATTTCCTTTCCCTGTCCAAGTCTTCACTGATCATAAGAACCTCACATACTTCCACCAACCCCAGAAACTCAACCGACAACAGGCTTGTTGGTTACTTGACATCTCCGACTATGACCTCAAACTCACCCACGTTCCTGGCTCCTCCCTTGCTGCTCCTGATGCCCTTTCTCGCCGCCCTGACCTCCTTCCCTCACATGACAATGATAATGACAATGTCACCCTCCTACCTGACTCCCTCTTTGTCAACCTCATTGACACCTCCCTTCAAGAGAAGTTGCATCTTCCTCCTCCTTTGACCCCCTTGTACTTGATGCACTCCGTGCTGCCACTGGCAACGTTCCTGCTTGCTTTCGCTCACACCTCTCTGACTGGCAATACGATGCTGGGGTACTCACCTTCCAAGGACATGTCTATGTTCCTCCTGACCTTCGTCACTCCATTGTCCAACAACACCATGATCATCCCTCTGCTGGTCACCCTGGCTATCTCAAAACTTGTCAACTTGTCACCTCTGAATTCTGGTGGCCAGGACTTGCTCACTTCATTCAAAAATACATTGAAGGCTGCGCCTCCTGTCAATCTGCCAAGGCAAACACTCATCCCACCGTTCCTCCCCTCTCCCCCATCTCCTCCTCCTGCACTCGCCCATTTCAACAGGTCTCCTGCAACCTCATCACTGACCTCCCCCTCTCTGATGGCTTTGACAGTCTTTTGGTCATGGTTGACCATGGGCTTACTAAGGGGGTGATTCTCTGCCCTACGAAGAAGTCAGTCTCCGCTGAAGGGATCGCTTCCCTCTTTTTCCACAAAGTCTACACTTGATTTGGTCTCTACGACAAAATCATCTCAGATTGTGGCCCCCAATTCGCCTCTACCTTTGCCAAAGAACTTGGATGCCTCCTTGGATATGACCTCTCCCTCTCCACCGCCTATCATCCCCAGTCCGATGGTGAAATGGAACATGTCAATCAAGAAGTCGAAACCTATCTCTGCATCTTCTGTGGCAACTCCCCTTCTACTTGGTCCAAAATGATATCTCATGCCGAATTTGCACACAATCACTGCCCCCACTCTGTTACCAGAAAATCCCCATTCTTTCTCATGATGGGCTTTGAACCCCATCCACTTCCCACCATCCTTGTCAAATCCCACCTCCCAGCCATTGAAGAATGCCTGAAACTCCTTTCCGCAGCTTGAGATGAAGCTCTAGCAGCTCATGAACTTGCCAGACAAGTCATGAAGTCTCGCTTCCATGGGAAATTCACCCCCTTCCAGAAAGGTGACATGGTTTGGCTTGAAGCTCAAAACCTTAAACGGCTTATCTCTCATCCAAAATTTGCCCCCAAACGAGAAGGAACCTTCACCATCACCCATGTTCTATCTCCCTTAATGTACAAACTCCACCTCCCTCATACCTGGAAGATACACCCCACATTCCATGCTTCCCTCTTATCGCCCTATTGTGAAAATGATGTACATGGACCAAACTTCCCTGCCCCACCTCTTGACCTTATCGATGGAGAAAAGGAGTATGAAATGGAGAAAATCATCCAACACAAGGGATCACCGCTTAATTGGAAATTCCTGATCCAATGGAAAGGCTACTCAGCCAAAGAAGACTCCTGGTTACCCAAATCGGAGTTCAAACATGCGAAACAGCTTCTGAACGACTATAAGAAGCTCCACCCTTCCGTCTTTCCTTCTCCCAAACACCCATCATCTCCCTCTCATCGTTGAAATGCCCTCCCCCACCAGATCCTCCTCTCCCATTCTGACTATCCCCAAACCTCATCCCACCATCACTTCACCCTGGAACCCCCCTCCTGAACTTTCTCCTGTTGATGCTACCTCCAAAATCCCATGGACTGCCCCCTACATTCCCCCTACACCTCCTCCTGCTAATACTAACACTGTCCTCTCCGTCGCCATTCCCATCTATGCTCACCACCTCCGATAGGAGCACTTTCCCATCACCACCCTCAGCACAATGCATATGTGCCTGAGCCATCCGGACCTTATCATCCCTCTTCGTCATCACTTAGAACCCTATTCCCCCCTTGAGTCCCTCTTACATTTATATAACGAACTTCCCCATCTTCTTTCCATCGCCAATGAAGTCCATGCCCACTCCTACCTGACAACCCAAACTGCTCTCCTCTATGACATACATGGTAGAATCCTCTCCCTCACCACCGATCTCATGCATCAACTTGAGATGGATGATCTCTCAGCCGACATTCTTTGCTACATCAGAGAGCTAGCTGATCAATCCAAGGAGAACCGGATCCCCACCCCTGACCTCCCAGAACCCCCCTTGACCCTTGACAACCTGGCAACGTTGACTTCCCACTCGTCTGGATACCACACTGCGGAGCAATCCACCAACTACTCTTCAGAACCCTTCACCCAAGCCATGGCTGACAAGATGGATCATGCTGAAGTACAATGGAGCGCTCAACGAGACCATCCTCTTCCCTCATCCCACCCCCTTTACTTCAAAATGTGTTACCACTGTCACCACTTGAACCATATCCGTCCCCACTGTCCTTACTACACTTGCCCCCTCTATGGTCATCATGCACTGGGACATTCACAACACAATTGTCCTCGTCGTCCCCATCCCCCTCCCTCGGTCACTCCCTCATCATCCCCTATGTTCTCTCACTCTTCAGGTCATCGTGCTCCCCATTCTCATCGCCCTCTCCTTGCCAGACTTTCATCCCCCCCAAATGAGGCTGGACCCTCTACCCAGATTTCTCCTTGGCTTCGTCCACGCCATCGTCATCCCTCTCAATCCCCTCTGCATCCCATGCCTCCTACCACAACTGTACATCTGGACTTTGCACCTCATTATATCTATGCAGATGACAGTGATGGCATTGATGATTCTGCTTATGCAAACATGATGGGTTCCCCTGGTGGAGATCGCTGCATGGACTTCTAAGTGCCCTCTTTCTTTTCTCTGTTTACTTTCACCCTTGTTTTCTTGTAGTAACTTCGAATGTACTCCAGGGGTAATGTTACGATTCCTCCATTTCTTTTCTTTGTCATACTTAGACTGGCATTGTTATGGATGTTATATTTTTCACTCTTTTCCCTATGTCCTCCTCTTCCTTTCTGGTCCCCGATGGACCATTATGATCCTTTCTTTGGGCCAATGGACCCCTTTCTTTTATCTTATCTTATCTTCACAGCCCCTATGGGGTGTACGCCTTGTCAACGGACAAGATCTAAGCATATGTTTCTCTTCACACCGTGCACGGACACATTTCACCTTTTCATGCTTTCATGGACTCACAGACCAATGGTGCATGGACACCTTATGTTTCTCCGATCACCCTATGTTTTACATGTTTCTCATTTATCTTTAGATCTGCCACACCTTGAGGCGATGGACAGTTTTACTCATGTCTTATGCATGTATGCCTCACCGATCACACACGTAGACCAGTGCTGCCACATCCTTGAGGATGCAACATGGACTTGATCGGATAGATCTATTTACAACATGTACAAACCCCTATGTAGTATTTAAACCCAATAAACGAACCAGAGAACTTCAGTCAAGTTCTCCTGGTGTTCTCCCCAAAGACACTGAGTGATAGACTCCCTGGGTACTTGTGTGAACCAGCACACTCTCTTCCACCTTTCCCTTGACACTTGCACTTTGCGTGTCATTTTCATTTTATTCTTTCTCACGCCCTTACGCCTGCACTCGGCTCAGTGCTTTGAGTGTTTCAGGCATCACCCGGTTCCTTTACCTTCTCTAGAGTGTTCTAGAATGTACAACACGTTTGTCACACACCATTCTTATCCCCACATTATGTCTTTCATTTCCACTGCCTCATGTTTATTCCTATCTTCACCATGAGGCGATTCTTATCTTTCCTTTCTCCGATTTAACTTTATCTTGAGTACTACTTAAGCCTCGTCATACTGCACATCGATGTACCTTAGCTTAGTTCTGCTCAATCAACCTTGTCTTCCTCAAAATCACCTTGATCCCTCGTTGACTACCTTCATTGGACGACCTCCCTGATCTCTCCGTCAACTCTCCACGTTGACTGAACCTCTGATCTCTCACCAATCATCTTATCGGTTGAGTTCTTTGTCGTCTGGCAAGTCCTGCTCAGACTCCTTTGAACCTTTGACCCTCGCCTCTAGTTCTCTTTGAGCCTACGCTCGTTCCTACCCAGACCAAGCATAACAGTATGTACTTGATCTCCTAAGTTGGGTAACTATAGGGGTTTAGAGCAATTATTTATTTAAGTTTAATGAACCAATCTCAGATGAGATTCTTGGTGAATATGTCAGCCTTTTGCTCTCCTGTTCCTACATAGAAACGATAGAATAGGTTCAAAAGGTTGTCCTAAATGCATTTCCTAATATAATAATAGGATATTACAATATGTTTAGTATGTCTTTCTTGGACTGGATTGGATACTAGAAATATAGCTTCTTGGTTGTCAACATATAATTGGAATGGCAGTAACTCAATTTTGAATTCACCAAATAAGAATATAATCCAATTGAGTTGTTTGGCAGTTTCTGTCATGCCAACATATTCTGCTTCCGTAAATGATAGTGTGATCTTCCTCTGCCATCTGGATAGCCATGAGACTATTCCATCAGCTAGAAATATACAATAACCTGTTGTTGATCATCATGTGTCAATATCACCTGCCCAGTCAGTATTGCTATATGCAAGGAAGCCTTCTTTGGAGTCTCCTTTATATAGTACATTATGCATAGATCTATGGTTGTAGCCAAATACATATGTTCTGCTACCATCTGGATACAATCTGGAATCACTCCAAAAAGAATTAAATGCTTCAGTCCAAAGCTATTACATATGCAGGTCTACAATTTTGTAGTTCAAATTGAGAAATAACTTTCTCTTCATAAGTTATTTGATTTAGCTTTAGAATTCTTTTGACACGATCTCTAGTGATTCTCATGCCAAGATATTCATGCACTTGTTCTAAATTACAACATTCTCATTTAGTCATGAATTCATCTTTCTTCTTCTGAAGTAGTGATTTGTTATTACCCATGAATAGTCCATCATCAATATAGATCAAGAGGATGGCTATATCATTGTTGTTGAAGGAGACATATATTCCAGGATCAGAGTAAGTTCATTTAAATCCCATCTTTAAGAGGTGTTATGCTTGGTCCAGGTAGGAATGAGCATAGGCTCAAAAAGAACTAGAATGATGTCAGGGAGTTCAAAGGATCCAAGCAAGACTTGCTGGATAACTAAGGAGTTGGACTGGTAAGATGATTGGTTGGAGATCAGGGGTTCAGTCAACTAAGGGAGTTTATGGTGAGATCAAAGAGTTGTCCAATAAAAAGGTTGATGAAGGATCAAGGAATTTCAAAGGAGACAAGGTATAATTGAGCAGAACTAAGCTAAGGTACAATCATTGTATAACAAAGGCTTAAGTATTACTCAAGATAAGGTTGAGACTCAGAAAGAAAAGATAAGGTCAGCCTTATGGCAGAGATAAGAAGGAACATGAGATGATGGAAATGAAGAACATGATGCCAAGATAAGAACAGTGTGTGATGAACATGTTGTACATTCTAGAACACTCTAAGGAAGTGGAAGATACTGGGTAAAGCTGGTGATGAGTATGAAATGAAAAAGGGAAAAAAGGGAATCATAACAAGAAGGAGTTATGCAAGGCTTTATTCCATTGAAGGGCAGCCTGCTTAAGACCATAGATGGCCTTGTTCAACCAACAAACTTTGGTCTTATTTCCATTGTACAAAACCTTTGGGTTGCATCATATACATCAGCAAAACAGCCCTCATACTATTGAAACTTTTGACTTACCACACAAGTACATTGATATCAATGGCCACAAAAACTATGTCAGATTGCATAATTTGATATACATATGTTAAGTATGACAGATACTTCTTGCTTATGTATGCAACCAGATTGAAACTACAATGTTTTGATTGCACAACTGAGTCACATCAGAAAGTACAGTATGTCAAATAGTAGGTAATTGTCACATATGTACATCTCTGTCAAACAACATTGTGGCAAACATCCTGCCCTTTCAAGTAGTAAGTAGTACCAACAATGAGTGATGCAATCTTTGTTGAGAATGTAGCATGGCTGACTACATTATCACTTGATATTGACTAATCATCAGAGAACACTCTGGACTTCAATAGAATGTCACAGAATGTTATGGAATGTTCTAGACATCAGATAGGACCAGAAAGGTCTATATCAGAACATTCAGAAATGTCATGGAATGTTGTAGAATGTTGTAGAACATTCAAGACAATTACCAATCATGCTTCATAAGCTACATAACACTGTTCATTTGAAATAGAGAGTTATATGCTATTGGCTAGAATATTCTAGAATAGCCTAAACATGTGCATACAGTACATATAGCATGTATATATCATACAGTAAAGAAAGGGTGCTACAGCAGCCCTTGTAAATAATAACAATCTTGAGTATCAACTTCCATCTTGAATCACTTTCAAGCACTTTTTTGATTGTCTATCTTGTGCATCATATCTAGTGAGTTTTTACTCTAGAGACCTATTCTTTTGTCCCTTCACATTCAGGTACCCTCTATTCCCAAAAGCAGGTTGGAAAGTGGACATGAACATGCAAGTCAAGAATTTTGTCAGTAGTGCATATTTCAAATGGATAGACCTGTTTTTTTTGTATCTCACTAGTGATAAGACAGTAATAGGCAAAGAAGTACAAAAACAAGAAGAAACTCTTAAGCCACAGAGTTTTAGTAGTCACTTACACAAGCTAAGTGTGTATCATACAAAGTCTAACTAGGATCAAGCTTACATAAGGCCATGGTTAGTGCTGTATAGTATATATACCACATACCATATGTATCTGACACTTCCCCACAAACAGTAGAAGGTATTAAGTAGAAAAAGTAAAAGATAATTAATAAATACCTATGAAATGCAACCCAACAATGAACTTGAAGTCCTGTATGAATTTCCATATGAACAATTGAATCTGTTACAATATGTTTTACATACACTGTACATCCATGCAATGTCCATATATGTACTGTATGGTTAGTTATGGCTTTCCAAGGCCGATAGTCTTGCTACACCACATGCAATCAACTCTAGCATTATTATTGTATCATCCTGCATGTCCTGAAAATCTCTGGGCATCTTCTGTACTCCATATATATACAATGTGTTAGTGTGAGCAAGATGTACAAAATGTACAAATAAAAGTATCAAAAAAAGGTGCAAAAAGTGTAGAAAAAGTATACAAGAGTATAGCAAAATAGCATACAAAAAGTGTGGTAAAAGTGTAGCAAAAAAGCCTACAAAAAGCATACATAAAGTGTTGTCAAAGTGTTGTAAGAGTGTAGCAAGAATGTAGCAAGAAAGTGTAGCAAAAAGCATTCAAAAGTGTTGTAAAAGTGTAGCAAGAATGTAGCAAAAAAGTATACAAAAAGTAGCAAAAGCGTACAAAAAGTGTAGGAAAGGTCTAAGGAAAGTGTAGGAAAAGTGTAGGAAAAGTGTAGGGAAAAAAGCGTACAAAAAGTGTAGGAAAGGTCTAAGGAAAGTGTAGGAAAAGTGTAGGAAAAAGTGTACAAAAAGTGTAGACAAAGTGCAAGAAAAGTGTAAGGAAAAGTGTAGGAAAAAAGCGTAGAAAAAGTGTAGGAAAGGTCTAAGGAAAGTGTAGGAAAAGTGTAGGAAAAAAGTGTAGGAAAAGTGTAGGGAAAAGCATAAGGAAAAGTGTAGGAAAAGTGTAGGAAAAAAGCGTACAAAAAGTGTAGGAAAGGTCTAAGGAAAGTGTAGGAAAAAGTGTAGGAAAAAGTGTAGGAAAAGCGTAAGGAAAAGTGTAGGAAAAAAGCGTACAAAAAGTGTAGGAAAGGTCTAAGGAAAGTGTAGGAAAAGTGTAGGAAAAGCGTAAGGAAAAGCGTAGGAAAAGCGTACAAAAAGTGTAGGTAAAGTGTAGGAAGTGTCTATGGAAAGTGTAGGAAAAGTGTACAAAAAGTGTAAGGAAAGTGTAGGAAGAGTGTAGGAAAAGTGTAAAAAGTGTAGGAAAAAGCTTACACAAAGTGTAGGTAAAGTGTAGTCAAGGTCTAGGGAAAGTCTAAGGAAAGTGTAGAAAAAGCGTACAAAAAGTGTAGGTAAAGTGTAGGAAGAGTGTAAGGAAAGTGTAGGAAAAGCGTACAAAAAGCGTACAAAAAGTGTAGGTAAAGTGTAGGAAAAGTGTAGGAAAAAGCGTACAAAAAGCGTAGGTAAAGTGTAATGAAGGTCTAGGGAAAGTCTAAGGAAAGTGTACAAAAAGCGTACAAAAAGTGTAGATAAAGTGTAGTCAAGGTCTAGGGAAAGTCCAAGGAAGGTGTAGAAAAAGCGTACAAAAAGTGTAGGTAAGGTGTAGTCAAAGTGTTGGAAAAGTGTTGGAAAAGTGTTGGGAAAAGTGTAGAAAAAGCGTAGGTAAAGTGTAGTCAAAGTCTAGGAAAAGTGTACAAAAAAAGCGCACAAAAGGTCTAGGAAAAGTGTAGGAAAAGTGTAGGAAAAGCGTAGGAAAAGCGTTGAAACAATGTTTACAAACAATTGTGTAAGCAAAGTGTGGCCAAGTGTAGTGTTTGTAGCCTCAATTGACCAAAATTGCGGTCTATT
>JBBPMP010000593.1:3275-16608 GCA_038090395.1 Boletales sp. KT-2023a
TCGACAATCCTGTCGCAGAACACCACATAGAAGAACCACCGTACTACATCCTCCACCGCCTCTGCTTTCTCCCCTGTTTCCACCCTCTGTACTCTGTTCCTCCTACCTCCTCCTCTTTTCCATTCTCTGTTCCCTGTTCTCCTTCTTGTTTATCCCTGTACCTCCTGTTTCCAATCCTTGTTCCTTCCTCTGTTCTATTTGTTCTCTGTTTCTCCAATTTCCTCCTGCTTCCTTCACCTCCATTCTCCTGTTACCTCTGCCTCAGTGGCTCAACACTACTGTTGTACCTCCATCTTCTCTGCCTTGTCTTTTGTTTCCATTCTCTGTTCTTCCTTCACCCTGTTCTTCCTTATCCTCTTTCCTCTGATCTCCATTTCTCTCCATTTCCTCTTTTCTGATCTCTGATTCCTTTTCTCTGTTTTCTGATCCCTTCACCTCTGTTCTCTATTACCTCCACCTCAGCAGCTCGATGCTATCATTGTACCTCTGTCTCCCCTCCTTTTGTGGTCTACTCCACATTCTCTGTTCCTCCATTTCTCTCTGTTTCCTCCATTTCTCCATCTGTTCCATTTCTTTTCCTTCTTGTCCACTTCCTTCTGCTTTCTTTCTTGTTCATCTCCATACCTCCTGTTTCCAATCTTTGTTTCTTCCTCCATTCTCTGTTCTTGTTTGTCCTCTTTCCTCTTTTTTCTCTGTTTTCCCTCCATTTCCATTTCCTCCACCTTGGTGGTTTGATGCTACTGTTGTACCTCCATCTCTGTCTCTCCTTTGTGGTCAACTCCACATTCTCCATCTCTCTGTTCTCCTCCACTTTCACTTCTTTTTCTGTCTTGTCCACTTCTTTCCCTCCATTTCTCCTCTGTTCTCCATACATCTCTGCCTCAGTTGCTTGATGCTACCGTTGTAACTCTGTCTTCTCCTCTTTTTCCACTCCTCTGTTTTCTTCTTTCTCCTTGTTCTGCTTTCTGTTTCACTCTTCAGACTTCTTCCTATCCATTCCCTTTGTGCTTTCTTGGTGAGCTTTGCACTCCAGCAGGATCTCACTCCACAGGTCATGTCTTCATGTCTATGTCTTGTCCACTCCAGGACACTCCACCCTCTGATTTCATAGATGCTCTGCATGACTTTCCACAACTCTGTATTATGATCCCAGACCATGCTCTCTGTATGTCCACCCTGCTCCACCAGCTCCTGTGCATCCTCTGTCTCTCCTTTTCACAGTCAGATTTCCATGGCCTTCAAGGCTTTAGGCCCTAAGAGGGGGATACTGTCACATCCCATGTCACTGTTCCCATTCTGCCTACCCCTATCTGACTCCTTCACTCCTCCAACCCGACTCCCATCAGTACTTTGGCCCTTTGTCCACTCTTGTGTGACATCTCCACTCCTCCCTGATGTCTCTGCCCTCCCTGACGTCTCTGCCCTCCCTGACATCTCTGCCCTCCCTGATGTCTCCATCCTCCCTGACAGGTCTCAGCCCTCCTGTAGTTAATCTCCATTTCTGTTTCCCTGCTGTTGTGCTCTGCTATCCCTGACATAGTACTCTGTTGTCCCTTGATGCCACCAGTATGTAGAGTTATGTACTCCGCTACTCTGCCCTCCATCCTCCCTTAGTACAGCCTCTGGTATTCTTGTATTTAGTTCTGATCTCACTGAGGACTTATTCCTCAGTTTGTAAATTGACTTTGTCACCCCTGGTCTCTATTCTTGTCCTCTTGTCCTCTCTCCCTCTGCCTCAGTAGTCTATGGCTATCATTGTATCACCTCCAACCCCAACCCCTGAAATTCAAGGACCAGACAGTGCAGTGGTGCAGGTGAACCCTGAAGCCAAGTCCTCTCCATATGACTCTGACCTCACCTTTGACCTCCAACCTTCACATCCCACCCAGGTCCACTCCATCATCAGCAACTCCAGAGACCAGAGGATCCAGACTTGACACCAACCCTCTTTGTTCCCTTCTGACTCTCATTGGTCAGTCGACTTCAAATGGATTTCTCTGCCTTGATGGCAGGATCTGTGTCCCCAATGCCAATAAACCCCACTACCTCCACCTCCACCTCCACTTCTTCCACCTCCCACCTCTTACCTCCACTCCCTCCACCTCCTACCTCCTACCACCTTCTCTCCTCTTCTGTTGTGGTCTCCACCACATCCTCTGCTTTTCCTTTCCGTCCATTCTCTCCTTTCCATTCACCTCCATACTTCTGTTTCCCTCTGTACTCTGTTCCTCCTACCTCCTCCTTCTTTATGTTCTCCATTCTTTGTTCTCCCTTCTCCTTCATGCCCACTTCCTTTTCCTCCATTCTGTGTCTTTATCTCTGTTCTCTGTTCTCCCTCTGTCTTCCTTGTCCTCTTTCCTTCATTTCTCTGTTTCTCTATTTTTCTCCTTCTTGTTCATCTCTGTACCTCCTGTTTCTGATCTCCAATTCCTTTTCTCCACTTTCCATTTCCTTCACCTCTGTTCTCCTGTTACCTCCACCTCAGCAGCTCAATGCTACCATTGTACCTCTGTCTCCTCCCCTTCATGGTCATCTCCACATTCTCTGTTTCTCTGTTTTCCTCTGTTTTCACTTCTTTCCCTGTCTTGTACACTTCTCCCCTCCAATCTTCTGTATACTCTGTGTTTCTCTGTCTTCTCCTCCTTGTCTTTTGTTTTCTGTTCTCATCTCTCTCCTTCTACGTTTTCCTTCCATTTCTCCTCTGTTTCTCTATACACCTCTGCCTTGGTTGCTTGATGCTACCATTGTAACTCTATCTTCTCCTTGTTCTCTACTCCTCTGTTTTCTTGTTCTCTTTTGTTTCACTTTTCAGACTTTTTCCTACTCCATTCCCTTTGCACTTTCTTGGCAAGCTGTGTACTCCAGCAGGAACTCACTCTGCAGGTCATGTCTTCACATCTATGTCTTGTCCACTCCAGGGCACTCCACCCTCTGATTTTCATAGATGCTTCCCTCTGACCCTCCACACCTCTGTAGCATGATCCTGGACCACCTTCTCCTTGCATCCACCCTGCTCTGCCAGCTCCTGTGCACTCTCCTGTCCCTCCTTCTCCCAGTTGGATATCCATGGCCTTCAAGGGTTCAGGCCCTAAGAGGGGGATACAGTCACATCCCATGTCACCAGTCCCATTCCACCTACTCCTATCCAACTCCTCTGCCTGTCACGTCCCGTTCCCTTTCCACATCATCCGCACCCTTCTCCGGCTTCTCCACCTCGCAACCCAACGTAGCTTCACTCCCTCCGCACTCCACCACTCATTGTCCGCCATCAGGCGACAACTCTGCATATCCCTGACTTGTCCGTCGTCCCTGGCAGGTCCCCATCCCCATCCCTGTATGTAGTTCCCCATTCTGCTCTAGACCCACATCCATCCCTGTCGTCATACTCCATCTTCCCTGTAGTAGTAATCCGCCCTCCCTGCATTACATTACTCCATTACTCCGTCCTCCGTTCACCCTTAGTACAGCCTCTGTCGTGCACATACTTAATCTGCTCTCGCTGAGGACTTACTCCTCAGTTTGTAAATCAACTAAGTTACCTCTGGTCAACCTCTGGTCGATCCCTCGCTCTCTCTCTCCTCTTCTCACTCTCTGTCTGCCTTGGTAGCTCAGGCTATCGTTGTACCTCCGACTACTCCGTTCTCTGAAATACGAGGACAGGGCAGTACAAGGGCGCAGGCACACCTGAAGCCACAGTCCTCACCTTCATCTCCATCTCCACCTCCGACCCTCGACCTCCGCTCCCCCCACGTCCGCTCCACACCTCTGCACCTCCAGTGACCAGTGGAACCAGACTTGACACTGCCCCTCTAACCTGACTCCTGTCTGGACTCCACTCCCTTTGTCTGCCCTCACATGACATCTCTGCTCCTCCCTGACATCCTCCCTGATGTCTCTGCCTTCCCTGACAGGTCTCAGCCCCTCCTGTATGTAGTTCCCTGCCTCTGTCCCTGTTGTTGTGCTCCACTATCCCTGACATAGCACTCCATTGTCCCTTGACACCACCAGTATGTAGAATTATGTACTCCACTACTCCACCCTCCATCACCCCTGTAGTACAGCCTCTGACTTCCATGTATTTAGTTCTGTTCCCACTGAGGCTTATCCTCAGTTTGTAAATCAACTTTGTCACCCCTGGTCTCCACTCTCATTCCCTCGTCCTCTCCTCCTCTGCCTCGGTAGTCTATGACTATTGTTGTATCATCTCTGATCTGACCTCTGAAATCTGAGGACTGGACAGTGCAGTGGCACAGGCAATCCCTGAAGCCAAGTCCTCTCCATACGACCCTGACCTCACCTTTGACCTCCGACCTCCACATTCCACCCAGGTCCACTCTGTCATCTGCAACTCTGGAGACCAGAGGATTTGGACTTGACACCACCCAAAAGTCTTCAGAAACAGTGACAGTTCTTGGTGTTGCCATCTTGTCTTTGCTTTACAGGAAATATTGGATATCTGTGAGTGAAAATTCATCAAACAGATAATCAAAAACATAATAAATATATAAGGTTAAACCTGTAACTCCTTTCAGAGTTGTTGTTCCTGATCATCCTGGAGTTGGTAGTGGTGGTAGCCTGTGTTTTATAGCCTATAGATTTCTTTTCCATTTCCTCTTCTCATCTGCTTCTCTCCATTTCCTTTTATAGTACAATTTTTGTTCAAATTTGGTAAACAGATCATTGGTCTTGTCTCTGGGTTTCCACCCAGACAGTAAAAAATTGTTAATCTTTGAAATAAAGGTCTCATATCAAGGGTATTCAAAGAAGTGTGGATTTGAGATTACTAGATAAAGTGGAACATTGTTATGCAGGGTGTACCTTGAGTAGACCGAGACTTGACACTGAGCTAGTCCAACAAGCAGGACACTCACAAAGAGGTATGACTCAGCCCAAAGGACATGAAGACTAAGATGAAGGACTATATGGTCAAAGACCAGACTGACAGAGAGATGACTGAGGGGACTAAGGGACTGAGGATGACTCAAGAGTATGCTAGATTGCACAGATCAAGAATGAGGTACAAAGCAGCAGACTACAGGGTTTATATATGCAAAGATTTGTAAGCATAGAAGGGTGAAGAACAATGGATGCATCAGTGTCAGGTAAGCAAGAATGACAAGGGATAAAAGGACACATCAGCATCAAGTAAGCAAGCATGAGTAAAGAGAAAAAAATACAGCATACTCATGATCAGGGAGAAGAAAGAAAGGGGTGCTTAGATGAAGAGGAAGAAAACTGTAACATTACCCCTCTCCTATGCTTGAGGTCCCATGCTCAATTGATCAATCAACTGAGGAGAAGACTGAGGTCGCTGGGGTGGGAGTGAAGTGCTCAAAAGGACAATCCTCAATGATGTGTCCACATTGCTTGCAGCAAGTGCAAGTACAAGTGGGGCAGAAACATGCAGTATGTTCCCAATGAGAGCAAGCAGAGCATTGTGTGGTGAAGCAGCAATGAGCAGGATGACCAGGGGTGGCTGTGTTGCAAGAAGGGCAGTGGTATTCCTTGCAAGATTCATAATAGTGGCCTAGACATCTGCATTGGAAGCAATGAGTGGTGGCAGTGGCAGGGGGATGAATGATGGGAGATGAAAAGGTGCACACTATGGAAGAGAGGATGTGTTGGCCACCAGGCAAGCAAAAGAATTGGATGTCTTCATGGTTGCAGGCAAGGGCAGTCTGGTCAATCTGGAAACCATTGGTAGACAGTGCAGGATCATTGAGATGATGGTGGGAAATGATTGGAGCTGGAGCAGAGAAGATGCAGTTGAGAAGGGACATGGTAGTGACAGAAGAGGCAACAGTAATGGGCAGGGGAGGGGGCAAGGAAGGAGCTGGGATAGAAGACAAAGAGGACAAGTAACAATTATGAGCATCCAGAGGCAAAGAAAGATAAATGTGACAAAATGTAGGATACAGTGAGATAGGGTCAAGGCATTCAACAAACATATGGAAACCATGTAAATGGAGTAACATAAGGACACGTTCAGGGAGACAGTTGATAAGAAGGCCAAGAGGAAGGCCAAATGAAGCAGGAAGGTCAGAAGGGGCAGATTGGAAATGGTACTTTTGAATTTTTGAAATGTCTAAAAACAGGCATACAAGTTCTTGGGTGATCTCATCCTCCTGGTAGAGAGGGTCATTTTCAAGTAGATGAGGGCAGGCTCTGCAAGAATGCTGGTATAGAGTGTGTTGATGGCAGAGGCAGGTAAATAAATGGCCTGTATAGGCCTGGAGTGCAAAGGAGAAGACAAAGAAATAGAACTGGAAGAGAGATGAGCCAGAGGTGATGAAGAAGGAGAAGAGGAGGTGTTGGACATCAGAAAGTATGGGAAGTAAAAGATTGAAAAAAAGTGAACAGCAGATGATGACAAAGATCATGAGGGATTAATGGAGGGAATGAGTTTGTTTATATGTGAGAAGGATGGAACGTGTGTGACAGAGATTGCTTTCAGGTTCCCATGTATTTTCAGATGCTGAGTAACCTTCCATGTGGTTAGGTACTGATAACAGCCAGGGGAACCCTTGTATGCAAAAATGCCATCAACTTCATATTCTTCTTCACCATCAATAATGTCAGGTGGTAGAGTGGGAAATGAGGGGCTATGTGCTTCAGTAGAGTGAAAGGGGGAAAGAAGGGAGGCATGAAAGACATCATGGATTTTCCATGTGGAAGGGAGGTAGAGATGATAAGTGAGAGGAGATAGTACCTGACTAATCTCAAAGGGTCCCAGCTGTCTGGGTGCAAGTTTCCTGGAGGGGTAGGGAATGCAGAGGTTGGTGGCTTCGGGCCATACCTTATCACTGACTTTCCAGGGGGAGAACTTTCAAGTACAATGCTGTGTCATGAGCTGTCAGGCAGATTCATGTGCTGCCAGGGCTTCCTTCCTAGATTCCTCAAAAGAAGTAAGCTGAGAGGAGAGAGCAGGGATGAATGCTTTTCTGAGGGGAGGGTAGGCATGTGGATCATAGCCAAGCATGAGGGAGAAGGGGGATACTTTTGTGGAGCTGTGTGGAGAGGAGCTGTGATGGAATTCAGTGGAAGTAATGAATGATGACCAGATGTTTGGCTGATTTCCACAGAAGAGTTGGAGATAGGTTTCAATCTCTTGGTTAGCTCATTTAGTTTGTCCATCAGTTTGGGGATGGTAGGTGGTGGAGAGGTAGACATTGTAGTGGAGGAGATGGACTAACTCTCAAGCAAAGGCTGAGGTGAATTGTGGGCCATGATCAGAGATGATTGAGTTGTGTAGGCTGAAGTGTTTGAACACATTGTTGTAAAAAGAAGGGTAATGCCAACAGCATTGATGGATTTGTTGCAAGGCATGAGAATTACCCCCTTCAAAAGGCCATGGTCTGCCATGACCAAAAGAGAGTTGAACCCAGAAGAGGAAGGGAGGTCCATGATCAAGTCCATAGAGAGCTGATGGAAGGAAAGGGATGTGGAAAAGGGAATGGGGGTGATAGGGGGGGTTGTGGGGTGAGTGTTGACCTTGGATTGTTGACAGAGAGCACAGCCAGCAACAAAGTTGCAGACAAAGGTGGAGAGGCTGGGCCACCAGGAATCACACTCCAGAAGTGCTTTGGTGCAGAAAAAGCCCATGTGGCCAGTGGTGGGGGATTCATGTAAAGCACAAAGGAGAGAAGACCAGGAAGTGGGGGAAATGTAGAGCTGGTGATGAAAGTAGAGGTGTCCATTGTCAAAAGATCAATCAGAGAGGGCAGAGCAAGGAAAAAGAGGGGAGCTGTCCTGGAGGGATTGGAGGGCATGAACGACCAAAGGATTGGAGGAGGAGGAGAGGCAAATGTTGTAAGCTAAGATGAGGTTGAAAGCAGAGATGACAAGAGGGTCAGGAATGATAGAGAAGACATTGTCAAAGGAGGTGTCAATATCCACATTACAAAAGAGAGCATTGGCAGGAGCCATATGGGTGCCAGGGGTCACCTGCCAGATGATGTCAAAATCCTGGAGGAGAAAGGACCAGCAAGCCTGGTGATGCAAGAGTTTGTGGAGGTCCTTAAGGTACAAAAGGTTCTTGTGGTCAGTGATGATGGTGACAGAGTGAGGACCTTGGAGATACTGATGCCATTCTTGCAGAGTGAGGATGACCACTAGGAGTTCACAATCATAGATATCATAGTTGTGTTCTGTGGGGCTGAAGTTTTGTGAGAAATAAGCACAGGAATGGGAGTTGCCATTGTGGTTGTCTTGGAGGAGGACCATGCCAGCTGCAAGGAGGAAAGCATCAGACATGATGGAGAAAGGCCTAGTGTCACATCCCATGCCCTTCTAGTACCATCCGCACTCATCTGCACTCCTATCCACCCTTATCCAAACTCCTTGCCCAACTCCAGATCCTCCTGTCTGAAGTCCACTGTGCTTGGTCTGCCTTCACATGACAAGTCTGGACACCTCTTGACATCTGGTTCCTTTGAGGTTCCATTCTCTATTGTCCTTTCTTTAGTTTCCACATATACTCTTAAAGTCTTTTGTTCCTATTGTCCTCTTCATTTCTCTTACCCTCTGTCTTCCCTGAATATACACCACTAGTATGTACCTTTTATGTACTCTGTAGATTCCACTTTCCATTCTCTGATACATAGCCTTTGCTCCTGTGTACTTACAGTTACCTTTACTAAAATATAAAATTTTGTAAAGTCTGTACTTCACTGAGGATTAGCCTCAGTTCATAAATCCATCTAAGTCACTTCCTGTCTCCATCCCTTGTCCTCTCACTCACTCTCCACCTTGGTAGTGCCAGTTATTGTTGAACCCCTACTCAACTCTGTCATCCAAAATCCAAGGACATGGACAGTGCAAGGGTGCAGGTGATTCCTGAAGCCAACGTCCTCTCTGTATGTCTACACCTCCACCTCTGACCTCTGACCCCCATTCCCACCTCATCTGCTCTGCTCCAACCTTTGAAGACATGGAAGAACTGGACTTGACACCTAGAGGCATTGGGAAAGCAAGGACTGGTGAAGAAGAGAAGTGGGATTTTAGCATATTGAAAGCCCATGTTTGAAGTGAAGTCCAGAGCCAAGGTTTGTCTTTGCAGATAAGGAGGGTGAGGGGGGTGATGAGGTGGGAGAAGCCAGGGATGAATTTATGATAGAAGTTAGCAAATCTGAGGAATGAGTGGACACCTTTGACTGATGTAGGGGGTTTCCATTCAGTGATGGCAGAAAGTTTGGTGGGGTCCATCTGAATGCATCCTTGACCAATAACAAGACCTAGGTATTCCATCTGGGGGGAATTGAAGGAGCATTTGGATGGTTTGAGAGAAAGATTGTGGTTGTGGAGACATTGAAGAACTCATCTGGTGTGGGAGTGATGGAGGTCAATGTCACTCTGTGTGTGAATTCCAATGTCATCCATGTAGATCTTTAGCCAATGTTCTGCAATCATATTGGTGACAATGTGATTCATGAAGGCTTGGAATGTAGGAGGAGCATTGTTAAAGCCAAAGAACATAACTGTGGGTTCAAAAAGACCAAGCAGGGTGATGAAGGCTGCCTTCCATTGATCCTCCTCATGAATGTGTATATTGTTGTATCCCCACTGAACATCAAATTTAGTGATGGAATCCTTCATGTCGTCAATAAGTTCAGAAATGAGGGGAAGGGGGTATGCATTGCAGATGGTATGCAAGTTAAGGTATCAGTAGTCCTGACAAGGGTGAAGGATATCATCTTTCTTTGGCACAAAGAAGAAGGGGGAGGCCTGTGGGGATTTCAACAGGATAATACGTCCAGTTGCAAGATTTTTATTGATGAATGTATGACAAGCTTCTTTTTCTGCTGGATTGAGTGGGTAGATCTTGGCGATTTTTGGTATGAAGGATGGTTTCAGTTCAATGGTGTGATCAAGTGATCAGTGAGGCAGAAGTGTACTGAACATCTTTTCAGAGAAGACATCAGCAAAGTCAGTACACCATGAGGGGATCATTGTGTCTTTGGATTTTTCTTGTTGTGCAATCTGGGTGGACAAGGTGATTTTACCAAGATGTTGAGGGAAAGATTCATCAATGGTCTTTTTCCAGGGTGGACACTCATGAAGAGGTTCCACAGTGTCTTGGAAAGTAAGAGTGTTGTTAGACCAATTGATAATAGGGTTGCATTTCTTTAGCCATGTTATTCCAAGAATGACTCATGGTGAGCCCAAAGAGGTTACAAGGAAGGTGACTTTGTTGGTGAACTTGGGAAAGATGACATCGACAGTGATGGAGTATTTGATGGTTCCTTGCTGGTTCTGCATACCATCTACATTGTATGCCATGAATGGCTGGGGAAGTTTATGAATGGAGGATCTTAGTGTGGAAACAAGTGAAACATCAATAAAATTATTTGTTGCTCCACTGTCGACAAGGGCAGTGGTGGTAACAGTTTGCAACCCAGCTGATAAGTGAATGGGGAGGTGCATAGTTCATTCATTTGAGAGGCATACAATTACAGCTGAGATGTCTAGGGAAGGAGATGTTACTACTTCTTCCCTCAATGAAAACCCAAAGTGGAATCATCCTTAGCTTCTTCAAAGCATAGTTTGAGGATTTGAAGGATTTCTCCTTCATCCTTTCTGCTGTTGCAGAGCTTGGCAACATAAGTGTCCAATGTGGAGGATTGTTTGGTGGATGGAGACAAGGGAATGGTGGGGGTGTTGGCAGTTTCTGTCACCTGAATGCACTGTTTGGGGGAGTTGATAATATGAGGGGTGTTTGATGTGAACATCTTGCACTGTTGGGCCTTGTGCCCTTTCTGGCAACAATGTAGGCATAAGCCTTCTCTGAAGCAATGAGCACATTCTCCTGGAGTGAGCTTGGTGATGTGAATGGTGTCGATGCCCATGGCATTAGGGTTGGTAGAGGTGGTGAAGAGGCAAGTGAAGGAAGTGGGAGTATAATGTCCTTGTCAAAGTGCAGAGAGGTGAGCTTTCTGAGTGTGAGGTTTCACCTTGTCAGGCCATTCCTTGATGATGGTGGGGATGGTGGACATGGACAAGATCATGATAGCAAGCTATTGATAAAGTTCCAAAGAGAACTGATCAATAAGGGTGGTTTCATTGGTGATGCCTGCTTTCACTGCTAGGTTTTGGAAGTTGGTGATACACTTTTGGAAGCTATCATCGTGTTCGCCATCCTTTCCCTTGGACAATTTCTGGACAAGCTTAGAGAGTTTGAGGTGGGCGGTGGCCTTGATGTTAAAGGGGTAGAAGGTGGATTCAAAGTTTTCAACAAATTTGATGAAGGTTCTCTCAGTGGAGGCAATTGTGGAGTTGGCCATGTGGTCATACCACATTTTGGAGAAAGAGACTCCTTGTCCCTTGCTCATCTTGTTCAGGGTGGTCATAACCTTACTCTCATCAGAGGAGTAGAGGGTTTTGTTGATTTCAAAGCAGGCCTTCATGGCCTTGATCCAGCAAACAGCACCAGTGGGATTACCAGAGAAGTCTGCAGGGAGAGCAGCTTTTGGCTCAGTCATGGTAGCGACTGGGGATGAGGGTTGTTATGCTTGGTCCGGGTAGGAATGAGCGTAGGCTCAAAGAGAACTAGAGATGAGAGTCAAGGGTTCGAAGGAGTCTGAGCAAGACTTGCCAGATGACGAAGGTGTCAGCCGATAAGACGATCGGCGAGAGATCAAAGGTTTGGTCGACTTAGAAAGTCGATGGAGGGATCAGAGGAGTCGTCCAACGAGGATGTCGACGAGAGATCAAAGTAGTTTCGAAGGAGACAAGGTAGATTGAGCAGAACTAAGCTAGAGTACAATCGATGTATGATGAGGCTTAAGTAGTACTCAAGATAAAGTTAAGTCAGAGAAAGGAAAGATAAGAATTGCCTCATGGTGAAGATAAGAATAAACATGAGGCAGCGGAAATGAAAGACATGAGGTAGAGATGAGAAAGGCGTGTGATGAACGTGTTGTGTGTTCTAGAACACTCTAAAGAAGATAAAGGAACTGGGTAATGCCGGTCTGAGTATGACAAAGAAAGAAAAGAAAAGAAACGGAGGAATCGTAACATTACCCCCAGAGTACATTTGAAGTTACTACAAGAAAACAAGGGTGAAAAGTGAATAGAGAAAAGAAATGGAATGCTTAGAAATCCATGCAGTGGTCTCCACCAGGGGAACCTGTCATGTTCGCATAAGCAGAAGCATCCATGCCATCACTGTTGTCTTCGTAGATATAATGAGGGGCGAAGTCCAGGTGGACAGTTGTGGTAGGAGGCATAGGATGCGGAGGGGATTGGGAAGGACGACGATGACGTGGGCGACACCAAGGGGGAAGTTGAGTGGAAGGTCCAGCCTCAGTGGGTGGAGACGATAGCCTGGCAAGGAGGGGATGACGAGAATGGGGAGCCCGACGACTAGAGGAATGGGAGGAAGTAGGAGACAATGAGGGAGCAACTGAGGGAGGGGGACGGGGACGACGAGGACAATTGTGTTGGGAATGTCCCGGTGCATGACGACCACAGAAGGGGCAGGCATAGTATGGACAATGGGGGCAAATATGGTTCAGGCAGTGACAGTGATAGCATGTTTTAAAGTAGAGGGGGTGGGATGAGGGAAGAGGGCAGTCACGTTGACCATTCCATCGTGTTTCAGCACGATCCATCTCATCAGCCATGGCCTGGGTAAAGGGTTCCGAAGAGTAGTCGGTGGATTGCTCTGTGGTGTGGTATCCAGATGAGTGGGAGGTCAGTGTCGCCAGGTCGTCCAAGGTCAAGGGGGGTTCCGGGAGGTCGGGGGTGGGGATTCAGTTTTCTTTGGATTGATCGGCTAGCTCCCTGATGTAGCGAAGGATGTCGGAGGTAAGGTCATCCATCTCAAGTTGGTGCATGAGGTCGGTAGTGAGGGTGAGGAGTCTACTGTGTATGTCGTGTAGGAGAGCGGTTTGGGTCGTCAAGTAGGAGTGGGCATGGATTTCGTTGGCAATAGAGAGAAGGTGGGGCAGTTCGTTGTACAGATGTAAAAGAGATTCGAGGGGAGAGTATGGTTCTAAGTGGTGACGGAGGGGAATGATAAGGTCTGGGTGGGTTAAGCACATATACATGGCACCCATGGCAGTGATGGGGAAGTGTTCCTGTCGGAGATGATGGGCATAGATAGGTACTGCGACGGAGATGACCGTGTCAGTATTAGTAGGAGGAGGAGTGGGGGGAACATAGGGAGTGGTCCAAGGGATTTCAGAAGTAGTGTCAACAGGAGGAAGTTCGGGAGAGGGGTTCCAAGGTGAAGTGATGGCAGGACATGGTTCAGGGATAGTCAGGATGGGAGAGGAGGATCTGGTGGGAGAGGGCATTTCAACGATGAGAGGAAGATGATGGGTGTTTGGGAGAG
>JBBPMP010000594.1:0-16598 GCA_038090395.1 Boletales sp. KT-2023a
GAGTGGTCAACGATATCGATCGGCACGCCATCATCGGAAAGACACTATCACCTATGTTGAGGGCTATGATGCCACCCGGAGAACAAACCATTGCATGTCTCACAGCCAACAGCTAGCGGGGAAAAGTCACAGATGTTGAATCAAACGAAAAGGTGGAGTGCCACCAACATCATTGCGTACCTCGAACTGGCGTCAAAATCCGACCAAAACAGTACCTACCAGAAGCTGCCATGGTAAGACAAGGGGACATTGTTATTGCGTTTTCTATCTCCCCTGGTATCTGAAGGATGTTTCATTCCAGTGTTCCTCTCGTCACCCTCGACACCATCCAGATGTTTACCGAGGCCGAAGCTCGAGTTTAACGAAGCAGACAGCAGCAACAGTGGCGAATACAACTCGATGGATGGCGAGTCCAGTGCGGGTAAAT
The DNA here is from genome assembly GCA_038090395.1 of Boletales sp. KT-2023a. Classification (NCBI taxonomy): domain Eukaryota; kingdom Fungi; phylum Basidiomycota; class Agaricomycetes; order Boletales; species Boletales sp. KT-2023a. Next base: position 428 of record JBBPMP010000594.1, read on the forward strand.
AGACGCTTTTGTAACCATTCGGAAAGCCGCAGAGGATCGGATAATCACGGTAGCCATCCCAGTCCCACTTTCGGCAGGCTGAAGGGTTGCTGTAGCGAAAATAGCCAACACAAGGGACGTCATGATAGTGCATGGCATTCTGGAATCTGGATGAGAGTGTGTTACGAATGACGGCAGAAGTGTTCAGAATATTGCCTGTCTACCTCTAGACCGGCGACCCGGAATATGATCACCAGTGGTGTTGCCGAGCCGCATTGGCGTGTCATTCCTACTAGCCTATGATCGTAGCCGCTGAGCGTGAAGGACTGCTGTTCGCTGGCAGAACTCAAACGAAATTATCCGCTCAGCCGCGTCGCTGCCGTCAGAGTTGCAGTGCAAACTCGAAGAAGCGTTTCACATGCTGTCGCTGCAAAATTTGCCATGTACCTGAACAACGTCCGGACCGTCAAAATACGTTTTCCCTCTGGGATTGCCAACCTGCCTCTCCTCATGGCCTCATCTCTGGCCGTCTGGCAGGATCCGTCAGGTGATGTTGGTGCAATTTGAAACGGTAAGTTATTCACAGGCTGCGGCGTCCGTTTCAACCGAGGCCGATATGTGCCTCTGCGAAAAGTACTCGCGACTCGAACTGACTCAACTGATTGAACTGCTACATTCAAGCGAGCACAGGTCTGGGGCCTCCAACCAGAGGCTGCGACTTCAATGTCTACATCCCGAAGATACCCCATACCTGTAAATATTCTTGTCGACTACCACTGCTTCCCATGCTGGATGCAACCGCATCCTTAATTCGTGCTTTGCGCTTCAGTTGGCTAAGGGAGGCATCAGGTATTCTAGTCCACATCCATGTGGTCTTCTTGAACCCGTGATCATACTGAGGTGCATCGCGCAAAAACCCTCTATGAGTTGCCCAGCGTTCGTGTCCCTGTTTCTCTGCTCAAGGCTTCCCGCTCTGGAAACCGAGAGGCTAGCATAAAGCCCACTGTTTCTTTCTAGCAAGAATTCTCTCTATCGAGTTCCCCGTCGCTTTCCGTTCGGTGATGTGGCATCATTCGTCAATACTTTTTCTGAGCGCGATCTTGTATGCCCCCAGAGTTACGTTTGGGTTAGGCACGTCCTGCACTGCTCCACTTGGTGGCGGGACCGCAGCCCCTACTGACCCATACTGGCTTGAGTTGATTCCACACCAGGGGACATCCCCATTCAATCCAGATGCCAGCGCGTACCAAGTTTTTCGCAATGTGATGGACTTTGGAGCCACAGGCAATGGAGTCACTGATGATACAGCTGCTATAAAGTGCGTTCCTCTCCTGTTCATCTTCAACAGCAGGACTTCACAAAATGTCACAGTGCAGCCATGTCATCCGGCAATCGCTGCGGTGGTGGAACTTGTGGATCGTCAACGTACGTCGCTGAACACAACGAACGCTTCGTGCCTCAGTCTGGAGCCCCAGGGTCTCTCCGGCGATCGTATACTTTCCGCAAGGGTACTACACTCGACTCTTTGATGCGCGTGTCCATCTGACCCACGATTAGCACTTATCTAGTATCGTCGGCTATCAATACTTACTATTATACCCAAATGATCGGTGACGCCAGGATTCCTCCGACGCTGCTAGCCAGTTCGAATTTCAGCGGGTTCGCTGTTATTGGTATGTACTTCCACGTTTATACGCTTCCTCGTACCTCACGAGCAGCAGATGCAGACCCTTATATTCCCGGGGGTAACGGTGCGCAGTGGTTCGTCAATCAAGATAACTTGTACGGATGAATTCTTCGTTTTTTTCCGGAGTTCTCCGTAGACTGATATTCGGCCGCGATCGAGTTTCCGCTCTGTGAGGAACTTGATCATCGACTTGCGACAGATTCCCCTGGGGACTTCGGCGATCGGTTTGCATTGGCAAGTATCTCAGGCAACGTCGTTGGTCAACGTCGTGGTCGAAATGTCGACTGCCTCCGGAAACAGTCAGAAAGGTGAGAGCGATGCCGGGTATTTTGCGCGTGGTTGATGCGTGTCATAGGTCTGTACATGGAGGATGGGAGGTAAGCTTTCTAGATCGAGTATCAACAATTTCGCTCACTGATCCCTACAGTGGTGGGTTCATTGGAGGTACGTAATGTCTGCTGTCGCATAAGAAATTGAGAAGTGGACACCTCCTCATAGATATCGTTTTCAATGGCGGTGAGTGCACTGACTCGAAGCGTCAGCTGTACATCCGAGCGTCTATCCAGGAAGCATTGGTATCCAAGTCGGAAACCAGCAGTTCACTGTCCGCAACTTGACAGTCAATAACGCAAATACTGGTGGGTAGCGTGAAAGCAGAGAATTTGTATCTAATGGCCTTCTGGTCTAGCCGTTCTGGGCGTCTGGAACTGGGGTCTGTCACTACCGATCCACTGATCACAAGGCTCACCCCGCGCATCATCCAGGTTTCACATTCCAAGGAGTTACGATCAACAATTGTCAGGTATGCCAAACCGATCCTGTTCCTCCCGCAAGCGTACTTGACTATACCCCTTCGTAGGTCGGGTTTGACCTAGTCGTCGGTGGGAACACGCCGTCAACTCAGGTAAGGAATATATCGTTGCACGTCTGCTTGCTCACCGCCCATCGCAGGGCATTGGCTCTGAAGCCATCATCGATGCCGTCGTGATAAACACGCCCATCTTTGTGCAATCTTCGGCTGCCAGCAATGGTGCGCTTCCGTACTCGCTCGTCCTGAACAACATCCGGTTGGTCAACGTCCCCATCGCCGTTGGGGTCTCTGGCGGAGCGACCGTCCTGGCCGGCGGTACTACCACGATCGCCTCCTGGGGTCAGGGGAACGAATACGCAGGAACGGCTACCCAGGCGACCTGGGTCCAAGGTCCTATCGTGGCTCCCGACAAACCTTCCGTTCTTCTGAACAGCTCTGGGGCCATCTTTGGAAAGGGACACCCCCAATATGCTGACTACGCGACGAGCCAGATCGTCAGCGTCAAGAGTCTGGGTGCAACGGGAGACGGCACGACCGACGACACGACGGCGATCCAAAACGTGTTCAACCAGGTGACGTTCAACCATGTATATTCAGATCGATCAGGCGTTGATCCACATTTCCACGCGTGCAGTATGCCGGTTGCAAGATCTTCTTCTTCGACGCGGGCGTATATCGTGTTACAGACACGATCATCATCCCCGCTGGAACACAGATCGTAGGGGAGGCATGGTCGGTCATCTTAGGCGGCGGAAGCAACTTCCAAGATCAAAGCAGTCCATTGCCTGTCATCCAAGCGGGCACCCCTGGTTCGCAAGGCGTCATGGAAATCAGCGATATGCTGTTCACGACGGCCGGCCCTGGTGAATACGAGCGGAAAATGCTTGTCTGGTGACTGAATCGATGCTTTCGTAGCTCCTGGAGCAATACTGCTTGAATGGAACGTGCATGATCCCTCGGGAGAGCAAGGCGCCGCCGGTCTTTGGGATACCCATCTCCGGTGAGATACATATATATCCTCGATCATGTCGAGCATGCCGTTCACACTCCCGCTGGCAGGCTCGGAGGGGGTTCGTCGTGCGCGTTTTTCCTTTGGCGCAGATACTAACGAGAATTAGCTGTCGGTACCAACATGCAATATGCCGAATGCCCAGCTGGTTCCGTAAACACGGCTTGTCAAGCAGCCTTCTTGGGAATATACTTGACATCGCAATCGAGCGCATACTTTGAGGTGTGTCGTGCCGTCCGATCACGTACAGTCCGCGAATGTACGTACCGGTCGATTCACAGGGGACTTGGGTATGGACTGCAGACCACGACCTGGACGCTTCTGGTCAGACGTCCATCTTCACCGGTCGTGGCATTCTTTCAGAGTCTGCGGGTCCCGTATGGTTGATCGGTACTTGTACGTGCATAGAGCGTGTTCACCCAAGGCGATGCTGACCGCGATCTTGCGCTAGCGTGTAAGTCGATCGTCGTCACGTTCCCTCTGTTCGCTCGGACAATCGGTGATATTTTCTGTCATGCCTAGCGGAACACGCGGCGCTCTACCAGTACAATCTGGCGAATGCTCAAAACCACTACATCGGATTCGCACAGACAGAGACGGTGGGTGATTCATGTCGATCGACGTCGTTCCGATCAGCCCATGGCTCATTCGACGTCACGGTTCGGAGAACAGCCTTATTATCAACCGGACCCTGCCCCCCCGGCGCCGTACAGCAGCAACAGCGCCTTTTACGATCCAAGCTTCCCGGCCGGATTCGACGCGGCGTGGGCGATGTACATCCAGACCTCGTCCAACGTCATCCTTTTCGGTACGTCGCGCGCGGGGTCATGTGACACCCTCGCGTTCCAGTACGGTACGGTCATGCTGAATCTCCCATTCAGGCGCCGGGTTCTATAGTTTCTACCAGGTACTGTATTGCACACGATCGTCTGACGCGGTTCTGCTTCTGATGCCATCCATCCGTCTCCATCTCCGTCCGATCGTGCGTCATGATAGGACTACGCTCAGACGTGTCTCGGAACGAACGCCTGCCAGGCGCAGATTTTCAACGTCGACGCTGCGTCGGTGTCCACCGTGAACGTGTACAGTCTGTCCACGATCGGGGCGACGTATCAGTTGAGCATCGGCGAGATCGGCATCATTAACGAGAGCGGAAACGCGGACGGGTTTCAGGAGACGGTGACCGACTGGTATTACTAGGTGAAGTGGAACGACGAAGGAAATTATGATTATCGAACGAGTTGAGTGAACTAGTATGTATAACAGCGAATCCCAATGTACTCCCACATTCGTCCTGGTGCGACGTAAGCCATCGGGAAGGTTGTACGTGCGCGCGATCACCGGATGAATCCCCAATCACTAGCACGGGACGGCGATGGAGTATCCGCTATGGACCCTCAAGTGCATGGATGGGTTGCGACGACTGATTGAGCGATAACAGCCGATCACTATTCAAACACATTCACGCTACACTGAGGTAAACGTCATCAGACCAATCCTTGTACTTTTCCACAGCCTCCAACAGACTCTTCCCCTTCCCTTCCGCCACGCAAAGCGTACTTCTGTGAAGAGGAAATCGGATGGGTGGATCCTCCATCCAAGACACCTTTTCAAATGCGATGCATGCCTTGAGAGGATCGCCATCCATAACAACGCCCGATTCGAACGTGACGCGCCCTTTGCACCCCGGCATGTCTGGATCTGCGTACGCAGGGTGGGGAGGAGCCATGTGGAAGTTCACCGTCCCGATCTCCGTGCGGAACGGTCCAGGCTCGAGCATCGTAACCTGCATGTTTCGACCGACCGTCATCCAACGAAAAACGCGGCGTGCCAGTCAATTCAGAACTTGCCTTGATGTTCCAGGCAGGATCCAGTTCGTTCACGAGCGCCTCGGTCAATCCCTCGAGGGCAAACTTCCTTCGAACACGGTCAAACGTCATGAGCATATGTAAATCACAAAAAAAAACGAGAGCGACGCTCACGACGCGCTGTAATGCCCGATGCAGACATTCCCGGCGATCCCCGCGAGAGACGACACCTGCAGAAGCCGACCTCCCCGCGGCCGGTTGACCTCTCGGAAGAACCGGACGGCCTCTCGGGTGACGTGCGCGGCGCCCCAGAAGTTGACCTCGAACATGGCGCGTGCGTCCTGTTCCTGGAGGGACTCCACTTCTCCCCCGTAGAACGTGCCCGCGTTGTTGAAGACGACATCCACACGGCCGAACGCCTCCCGAGCCTTGGCGAACGCGGCGGGGATCGCGTCTCGCTGGGTGACGTCCAGCTGGACGACGAGGAGACGGTCGGACGGGTATCGGCTGACGAGGTCGTGGAGCACCTCGGGTTTACGGAGGGTGGCGACGACGCTGTGGCCGTATTGCAGGAGGTGCTCGGTCATGATGCGGCCGAAGCCGGACGAACTGCCGGTAACTAGTAGGAGGCGAGTCGGCTTCGAGCGGACCTACGGCAGAGGGGATGTGGACGTACTGAACCAGACCTTGGACGCTTCCATGCCTTGCAGAGCGAGCCCTACGAGGGTTTGAATACCTCGGCAGGAAGCGATAAGTGCGGGGATTTTATAACCTGCATGCGCTGAGAGCGGTGGTACTAGCAACGTTGAAGCTGGAACGCTTGCAGAGTTTGGACAGACTAAGTCACGTTACTACCGCCGTGACGCCAGCGCGCTCGCCGTGTGCGACGCGTGTTGGTATGAACTTGTTCTCCGAATGATCACTATCTAAACAAAGTTCGAGGTTCAGAAGGACTTTGGAAAGTTTAGAGCTATACTCGACCACAAGAGCCACTGCTGTGGACGCGAGTTTTGAAACGCATGTCAGATAAGGATTTTACATGTCGCATCATGGCTCTCACGGGAGTTCTTGCAAGTATGCTGGAGTAAATATTAGGTTACAGCAACACCGAGATGAACGGCGGAACGCGTAGAGTCCAAAAAAAGGAAATGTAACCTACGTGCGATGTAACTGCGGGTTTTTCTCCAACGCACACTCCGTGCTGTATCGTCATCGTACGAAATGGATCATAGTGTCATCGAATCGCGTCGTCACTGCGAGAGTGTGTCCGTCGTGTGCGCGGTAAAGGGCGAGGGTGAAAGAGTGAGGCAATGGTGAGGCGAGATATGCCAGGCGTGACGTGTCACCTGTGCGATGTCATCGCCACGTCATTCTGCGTGGAGGAAGACAGTTGACAGAATCAGGATGGGGGGAATACAGGAGGCAAGAAGGCGAAAGGGTGAAATGAAACGGCGTGAGGCAAGACGGCAAATGACGGGCGAGATGAGACGGCGAGGTGAAGGAACACGAAAGGGCAAAGAGGGTGATACGCACCTTGTTTCATTCGTGGCGGCGTAGATGCGCGGCCGTCGCAATGCGTGTCATGCCATCGCGTCGCTAGGAGAGAGAAGGCGCCGAGAGACATGTGAGATCTCACCGGCACCATCGTCATTCGAGTCGAGCCGCACGACAGAAGCCAATAATACTATTACGATTCTTGGTGCAAATTTGTGCGAGATACAACATTCACAGGTAGACATCGTCAGACCAATCCCCGTACTTCTCCACAGTCTCTAACAAGCTCTTTCCCTTCTCGTTTGTCATGTTGAGCACCATTCTGTGGAGAGGAAGTCGGATGGGCGGATCGTCCAATCGAGATACTCTCTCAAATGCAATACATGCTTTAAGAGGATCGCCGTCCGTGCGGACGCCTGATTTGAATATCGTACGCCATTTGCACCCCGGCATATCTGGATCTGCATACGCAGGATGGGGAGGTGCTATGTGGCTGTTGACCGTCGCGATCGATGTGCGAAACGGTCCAGGTTCGAGAATTGTAACCTATACATGTCCAATCACCATGTTCTGGAAATGTGGTGTACGGTCAATCAGACTTGCCTTGATGTTCCAAGCAGGATTTAATTCATTCGCAAGCGCCTCGGTCAATCCCTCGAGAGCAAATTTCCTTCAAAGTAGTGAATGTCGTTTGAATAAAATACAATAAAGAAATGCAGACTCACGATGCGCTGTAATACCCGTAGCACGCGATACTAGAGACCCCAGCTCCGGACGACATCTGCAAAAGCCGGCCTCCCTGAGGTCGGTTGACCTCGCGGAAGAACCGGACGGCCTCTCGGGTGACGTGTGCAGCACCCCAAAAGTTGGTCTCGAACATGTCTCGCGCATCCTCATTCTTTATGGATTCCAATTCTCCCGTGTAAAACTTGCCTGCGTTGTTGAAGACGACGTCCACGCGACCGAACACCTCCTGAGCCATGGCGAATGCGGCGGGAATCTCGTCTTGCTGGGCGACGTCCAGCTGGACGACGAGGAGACGGTCGGACGGGTATCGGCTGACGAGGTCACGGAGCACCTCGGGTTTACGGAGAGTGGCGACGACTTTATGACCATGTTGCAAAAGATACTCGGTCATGGTACGGCCGAAGCCGGACGAACTGCCAGTGACTAGGAGGCGAGTCAACGTCGAGCGGCCAAATCACGGAGCCACGGTAAACCTACTGAACCAGACTCTGGGTTCTTCCATGCTTTGGAAAGAGAGTATCTGGATACTAGAGAGCGACAGACGGTGGGTAGGACGGAAATTCCCGGGAACGGCAGTACTAGCAACTTGAACGTCTCAAGGGGCTAGCAGGGACGTCTGCAGAGTTTGGGCGAGAAACTGTCCCCATCCGTGCGTTCGCTCCAAGTCGCGACATTCCTAAGGACGTTCTCGGGTTCGCGGTTGAGACGGAAGGACCTGCATCGATTAACATCCGACCAGAGGTTACTTTGGGCCTCTCGTAGCGTACAGTTGTGAAACGTTCGTATGTCGTATCTCTAACCCGACGGGGACGTGTATGGTCAAGTAATTCTCACGGCTATCACGGACCACGGATTAGGATATGTAGATTTCTAGCGTTTACTTTCAGGTTTTCGTTCTTATTCTCCCGTATAGTCACGGTGTCCCAAAGATAGGTGTGTTTTGACGGAGCAAGAACTTCTTCACAGCACTTGCCCATTGTCCCATGTGGATAGGATCGATGACGAAGACTGGTGCCGGTGCGCAAGTTCGGTTTGTTACGCACATGACTCTAAGTGCTTCCATTCAGCGCTGACATGACTTGCACTGCTGGCTTTTCTCGATCTGTTGGCACGACGGCCATAGTAGTAAATCGACCTGACGAATTTACAGGGACCTGCAAAACGGAGGCTGATCCTGACTGAGCGAATCCCCTCGCTGATCGGAATCCCTTTGATGCAGTGTATCATTTCTCAGTGACCCCCGGGGCGGAACAACATCAAATTCTAGCACTGGCAGGAGGACCATCTCTTTCATTTCTAATCTTGCGCCCGGTGCTCACCTACGCGAATAGTGCGTCATAGCCACCATCGATGTACTTGATCTGATTCCGACGCGCCAGGCGACAAGAGGTAGTCTGCAATGGACGTGTGTGTGCATAGCCCCGTGCCAGAGCGGAGCTGCCGGCGTCATTTTCTGCGCTCGGTCAGCCGATCCATCGTTCTGGTTCATCGTCATTCACGTGCAGACCGTCGGATCCAAACAATCTTCAATGTTCCGTGCCGTTCATGCTGTACCGGGATAATGGGTCTGGGGAACACGTCAATAAAAAAGAAAGGAAGTCCGCTATGCAAATGGTATTCGTGATTGGACGCAATGTCACGGATTTGCACAGTCACAGTGCTGTGTCCTTCGAGGTGAACGTCCTTATCGGGTCGTTGCACAGCGGACTCGGCGCTTCGTACACTTTCCTCGCCTCTGCTCCACTGCCATCTCAACCCTCAGTGCGCACGCTACCCTCAGTGTTCGGCGCTGCATCACTCTCCCCCAAACAGGTGTGTGATCGTCCGCTCCCGGCCGGAAGCGCAAGCACGTTGCCCACCATCCCACATCCTGTACCTTCGTACGTACTCTATCTCCTTCCTGCTCCGCCCCACTGGCCGAGCACGAGAGAAATGGCCACGAATAATACAACGTGGGCGTGGGAATCCTAGCTTAGTTACGAGTCGTGACATGTCAAGGGGCTTGCTGCGACCTGCCATCACTGTGAACTTTTTGAGCTTCTTCAGGCTCTCCTTCTACATGCTTGAATAGTTTTGGGACCTTTGCGAGCTTGTACATCACCCGCAAGTTAGTTGTGAGCCCGGCATGGCGCTAACGGAGCTTGTGATCGCTCAATTTGAAGCACGTCTCGCTGTTTCGCAACTATTCCCTCAGCAGTAATGAGGTAAGCTGCGCTTGCTCTCCGCGTATTCCATCTATGTAGAATCGGAGGGTTGGCAGAAGCTACAAGTAGAAGCTCTTTCCCTGGTTTTGGATCGAATAAAAATCGGTACGTTGCCGAATCCTAATTAGCGTATCGTTCTGCTGAGCTGGCACGGCATTTTTGTCCCTTGATCGAGTAGTTTGGCCGTTTTTTCCATACTCTTTGTCTTAAAACGCATACCCGTTGCCCATGCTTTACATGTCATAAGGTACGACCAGCTGTTGCATCGCATCACACGATTGGCGCAGGGCTCTGCGAACGTGGTGGCTCCGCAATTAACGCACAGTAAATCATATTAACGGACACATGCTTTCGGTGCTCCTCATGCAAAAACAGCATAACAGGGTCAGGTGCTGTATTACCCTCTTGGAAGGCGATGTTTAGTACTATTTTTTTTGGTTTGGTTCCTTATCTTGTCCCAACATCCAAATCACTCAGCACAAGCACCCATGTCCTTTTTTTGTTTTACATTTCGTTTCTGGATTTATTTCTGGTTGGCGTATTCTTTCGGTACGCACGACGTCGAGCTTCGTAACTACCTGTCACCTGACGACCCTTGCAGGTATGCCACGCAAGAAAAACGTGCCCATGGCAACTGACTTCTTCGGGCTGTGGGACGTGGCAGTTTGTTGTTAAAACTCTACAATGCTGCATAACTCGCACCCCTATTTCGGGAGGTTACTTGTACACAACTACCTGTAGGATGAAGCGGGATTCATAAAGGTGGGTTTATACTTTATATGGCGAATGAATAGCCGCAAGTTCATGTGACTGAGATCCGAATGTTTCTCTCACCATAGCCCATGCGTGCGCGCGTCGGACCTGCGCGAGACACTCTTAGGATGCCAATCTAAGCAATCGGTGGCTTCGAAATCTCGATCACCCGGTGTCCCTCTCGGCAAGCTCAACGCGTTTCAAGTTGGTCGTAGCCAACTTCGAGACTCCTTTTGCCACTTCTCGAGTCAAAATGATATGTCTCGGCTTGATAACCGTGACTGCATCCGACACCCAGGTGTCTACCACATGTCCTTCAATTTGAATTTGGTTGGTATTCCTTTTCGCGTGACAGTCAGACGGGCTGTAGCACACTGCTTCACGGCATGGATCGCTGACGTAGATGGCAGCTGGTTTCTATTCGACCAAACCTGTTCGTGTCTGGCCCGTCGTTGGTCAGGGACCTATTCCAGGGCAGGTCACCCGCAGTGTTGCCTTGTGGTCAGACGTCTTCATTCTCACCCTCTTCCAGTCGAACCAAATCCTCACAAAACTTGGCGTGCGTATATAAAGACCCGGACACCCTCGGTTCTCTCCTCGAACTCCGTTCATTGTTTACGCGGCGTCTTCTGCTCCCATCTCAAGCTATCATGCGGCTGACATCTACGCTGCTCGTTCTCGGTACACTCTTACATGCCTCTCGAATTGCTGTCGGCCTCGGGTCGTATTGCGCAGGGCCTCTAGGTGGCGGCACCGCGTCAGCAGGCGATCCGTATTGGCTGGAAACGATTGAGCACCAAGGGACATCGCCATTCAATCCCAACTCGACCTATCACGTTTTTCGCAATGTCAAAGACTATGGAGCCAGGGGTGATGGCGTCACCGACGATACGGCCGCGATCAAGTTCGTTCTCGAAGATCGTGTGGAAAAGATGCCTTGTTGATTCGCTCCCCACAGTTTAGCCATGTCGTCCGGGGGACGTTGCGGCGGAGGTGCTTGTCCCTCGTCAACGTAAGAGATCATGCTTTCCGTCCATCATTGATGACTAATGTGACATCTGTAGTCTCTCCCCGGCGATCGTGTATTTCCCGCGAGGGTAAATTTCATCGGGGTTGATTGACATGTATGCGTTACGCTGACCCCGTGATCAGCGTTTATCTGGTCTCGTCGGCGATAAACACCTATTACTATACCCAGATGATCGGAGATGCAAAGAGCCCGCCGACGCTGCTCGCGAGTCAGAACTTTAGCGGATTCGCGGTGATCGGTTCGTCCTTTCGGACCCTGTCGAGGAATCGCGTCTAAAGTCTCGAAACAGACGCCAACCCGTACATTCCTGATGGCTGGGGTGCTCAGTGGTTTGCAAACACGAACAACTTGTGAGGATGCTCAATTTCCTTCTTGCCGACGAGCTAAGAGTCGTCTGGGCACAGCTTCCGCTCCGTGCGGAACCTGATTATCGATTTGAGGAAGATCCCCTCCAAGAACTCGGCGACCGGTCTGCACTGGCAGGTATCCCAGGCGACCTCGTTGATCAACGTGGTGGTCGAGATGTCCGCCGATTCTGGCACGGAACACCAAGGTAAACCAATAAAACGTACTTTTGTGGCAAACCTGAAATTTTCCTCCGTCGACAGGGATGTTCATGGAGAATGGGAGGTACGTTCTTCATCATGGTCCAAGGGATATCCTCTTACCGTTTGCTTCTCGTCTTCCTCCGCCAGTGGTGGTTTCATGGGAGGCAAGTAAGCTCGGCAGTGCACGTGTCGGATACTGACTTTCCCCCCCCAGACATTGTTTTCAATGGAGGTAATTGCATCAGGATTCCCACCGAAAGGTGCATGATGACGAGCCTTTATTTCAGGAAAGATTGGTATCACTGTTGGAAACCAGCAGTTCACGGTCCGTAACCTCACCGTCAACAATGCTAATACCGGTAAGTGGGACTCGAGTGGTAAGCGCCGGGATGCTTATTGGATCTCATAGCCGTATCGGGCCTTTGGAACTGGGGTTCGCTATGTCACTCGCGTCAAATGAGACTTTGCTAACATGTTCGTCAGGATTCACGTTCCAAGGGGTTACCATTAATGATTGCCAGGTGAGCGATCACGTAGTCGCAAGGAAGGAGCGTTTCTGAGCGTCGCTCGCAGGTCGGCTTTGACTTGACTGTTGGCAATGACTCGATATTAGACCAGGTGAGGCGGAGCGGCTCTGCCCACAGCGTATGTTGATGTTGTTCACCCGAACCCTGTCCAGGGTGTCGGCTCCGAGGCCATCATCGATGGCGTGATCGGCAACACACCGGTGTTCATCCAGTCCTCCTCCGACAGCAACGGCACTCTTCCTTACTCCCTCGTGCTCAACAACATCAAACTGACGAACGTTCCGACGGCGGTCGGGGTTGCCAATGGAAAGGCCATCCTCGCCGGAGGCACCCTAACTATCGCTTCATGGGGCCAGGGCCATGTGTATTCCGGGACTGGTGGCCAGAAGACATGGACGCAGAAGAATATCAACTCGCCTAGCAAGCCCTCTGTGCTCCTGGACAGCTCAGGCCGTATCTTCGGGAAGACCCACCCTCAGTACGCAAACTATGCGACAAGTCAGATAATCAGCGTGAAGAGCCAAGGCGCCAAGGGTGATGGCAAAACGGACGACACCTCCGCTATCCGAAACGTGTTAAATCAGGTATCGCTTACGGCCGCTTCGATGCCGGGGCCATTGTCTGACCACGGCGCTCCTCGCAGTACGCTGGATGCAAGATCATCTTCTTTGATGCGGGCGTCTACTATGTCACAGACACGATCGCCATCCCTGCAGGGACTCAAATTGTAGGAGAGGCATGGTCGGTCATTCTAGGAGGCGGAAACAAATTCCAAGACCAGAACAACCCGCATGTGGTCGTGCAAGCAGGAACGTCTGGCTCGCAGGGTCTCATGGAGATCAGCGACATCATTTTCTCTACGGCTGGCCCTGGTGCGTGAAATGATTCCCATGGCGTTTTTTTGATCTCATACATACACCTTTCCAGCTCCCGGGGCCATCGTCGTTGAATGGAACGTCCACGACCCGTCTGGTCAACAAGGCGCCGCTGGTCTGTGGGATACTCACATTCGGTAAGCTACATACGCCATCGCGAGGAAATTGCTGATCCCCGTCGTCGTCGATAGATTCGGTGGAGGTTCGTGCGATCGTACCCGACATGTATCAGCGACTAACGCAGCACATCCAGCCGTGGGAACGAACATGCAATACCCCGAGTGCCCACCCGGCTCTGTGAACGCGGCTTGCCAGGCCGCCTTCTTAGGTATCCATCTAACGTCGGGATCTAGCGCGTACTTCGAGGTTCGTGATCGTGATCTTTTTTTTTTTCGTATGTCATGCTGGCGGACTGAGCGATCGGTGGTCAGGGTGTTTGGTTGTGGACTGCAGATCATGATCTGGACGCCGCCGACTCGCCTATGACCTCGGTTTTCACCGGCCGCGGCCTCTTTTCAGAATCCGCAGGACCTGTTTGGTTGATCGGAACCTGTGAGTCGATCTTGTACCCTCGTGTTAACCTGAATCTGATGGTCGTCGTCCAACCACAGCTTGTGAGTCTCTCTTCGAGCCCATCGGTGCTTTGAGTACAGAATCGTTGATGAACCATGTCAGCGGAACACGCGGCCGTCTATCAGTACAACCTGAAGAACGCTCAAAACCATTATATCGGCTTTGTTCAAACAGAGACGGTAGGACGGTTTCTGTGTGCTTTCCGGGACGTTGGTTGATGCAATTCTTCTTCGAACAGCCTTACTACCAACCCGTTCCTGCCGCTCCATCCCCGTACAGTCTGTCTTCCAATTATGATGATCTCACGTTCCCGAGCGGAGTCACCTCGTCCTGGGCGATGAATGTGCAATCGTCATCCAACATCATCCTTTTCGGTGAGTAACCGTGATCGTTACGACGATCCGTTCACGTTTTCGGTGACACGCCCACGTACATAGGTGCCGGCTTTTACAACTTTTATCAAGTACGTGACTTTGTGGACGTCTTTTTTTTTTTGACGATCCGCTCACGCCACGCAGAACTACAACCAGACCTGCCTCACCTCCAACGCGTGTCAAACGGAGATCTTCAACGTCGACGCGCAGTCGACCGTGAGCGTCTACAGCCTGTCAACCGTTGGATCGACGTACCAGCTGAGCGTGGGCGGTAACGGGGTCGTACGTCAGAGCGACAACGCGGACGGATTCCAGAGCACGCTCACCGCGTGGTCTCATTGATGTGAGGAGGAGGGGCCAACGCCGAGGCCGCGCTGGATGATGATGACGCCGATCAGGCAGGGTTCCGTCGACATGTCTATTCCTCGCGTTCGTTCAAAGCTTCCATCCTTTCTTTCTTTCCTTCTTTCTTTCTTTATTCTTCTTTTTATTTCCGCTGTGTCCCTCGTTGTTGCCATCGCCGTGTTCGTGTTCCGTGTGGCGTGTACGTTGCAGTGAAGCGTGGAAGACACAAACGTCCAGCACGTGGTCGTATCTCCCCGGTTGACGAACGAGTGCCTTGTGTCGATCGGAAATTATACGATACGTGTACATTGTGCTCGGAGTGCGTCCTTTTTGCGACCAAGGTCCTCGGGTGCTTCCGGCAGAACTTCCCATCGACAGGCTGGTGCTTGCACCACCCACGTACCGTAATGCACCACAGAGACTCGGAATTTCGACTTTCCGTGATAACATGCTCAGGCGTCAGTCAAGTTACTACGGCATGATTATAAGCGCCCACAGCTGCTATACATTACCTAAGCAGCGGAGGCTCGCCGGTGACAATTCGAGGTCGTGAGTGCTTGCCATGCCAGACACGTTACAATCAGAAATGATGCGACCGTTTGCCACGTATGGCTCAGAGGTCCCGCCAAGCAGTGGTCAAAACCCGGCCTGGGCACCATCCTCGGATGCGGCAACCCCGCCCCGCCCCCGCCCCCTAACCCCCAACAAGCCAACCCTCCGTCGCGACCGAGCCATAGGTAACCGTACACACACTCACGAGGCGGTGGTTTCCAGATGGAAAACCGCCATCGCCTCCGAACAAGGCAGTGCGAGGACGAGCATTCCGGTCACGTGCACCGTTCATACGAACAGACTACGGACCTTCCGGTCGACAAGCTGGCTTGCACCACCTGTTTGTGTTGCACAGACTCGGACTTGTCTCATCATCCGGACCGGTCGGTGCAACGCCAGTCAAGTTTCCACAAATGCATGAGGGATGACAGAGTACGTCCTCTGCCGCTATATGCTAGCGGCAATTGGTGGTGAGGGTACACGGACCAGGCTATCGTTTCCATAGCTTTGACAGAGTGGGCCTTAATCCTCCGCATTCAAATGCACTGCCCGAAGATACGATGGAGTGTATATATATATTATCTTTCTCCTCGCTGACAGACCAAGGTTCGGGTAATGACATGCCATATCTGGTGATCGAAGTGTATCCTTCCAAGTCATAGCAGTCGCGCCACATCACTACATAGCTTCGACCCGGCATCTAGCTTCGACCCGGCATCACATTATATACTTTTGATGGCACCGGGCATTCAGAGTCGGCATTCCTCAAGCTCCCCATTTGAAGCACCGTCCAAAGCTGCTATAGGGTATATATACACCGCGGCCGATGTCCGTTTTTGACATCTTCTTCTTTCC
>JBBPMP010000595.1:0-16585 GCA_038090395.1 Boletales sp. KT-2023a
AGGGAAAAGAGATCAATTCCGAACTTAGGGAAATACAAGTGCGTATGGACGGTTTATATACTACTATAGTGGCTATGTAATGGTCCGTGCGAGAGAATTGCGTAGAATGTCATGGAAATATACATACGTCATATAGTGGAATAGGGTATGGAATAGGGGTTTTGGGCGAAAACATGTCATTCCCCCCGTATATAACTGCAGTTTTAACGGCCGAATTGCTGGATATGTATAGGGCCTTGACTGGAAGAAATCGACGTGCGACATGATGTATCGGGCTTGTTTTACGACCTGCCCCCGGACGTTGAGACGACTCGATCCAAGCACCTTTCGGGCTTGGAGATTACAGGGATAGGTACACAATGATACGGAGGCGGTTCAATGCATGTTCCTGTGCGAATTTCAAGCAGTTCAAACTTGCGTCCGTCGCGAGGCAAAAGCTCTGATTACTGTAAATCTGTGGACATGAGAGTATGCATTGCATGTTATACTATATCTACGTAATTTTATGTCTAATCAACATCGCTGACAGCTTCTTCCATTCGTTCTTCCTCCCAATTGCGCCGCATCGCATGCAAAAATTCCTGCACGCCATCGTCTTCCATAAAGGACTGCAGATTCATCAAGGACAAACCGATTCGGTGGTCCGTAACGCGATCCTGGATGGAACGCTGTTAGACTACACCTACTGCACTGTCGAGTGGCCCAACCTGTGCATAGTTGTATGTTCGAACCTTTTCGCTGCGATCGGCTGTCCGGATGAGGGTCTGCCGAGTCGCACGACGCTCTGCGACATCTCGCGTCATCTTCATGTCCATGAGACGGGCGCGAAGAACTTGAAACGCCCGACGCTTGTTCTTAAGTACGATGTTCACGTGAGACCACCGTTGATCGACGTAGGGCAAACACAAACCTGATGCTGACTCCTTTCATCCTGCATTGATACCGTTATGCCCGTTGGGACGTGTGTCAACCGCACGGCCGACTCGGTTTTATTGACATGCTAACAGAAGAGAACAGACAGAGTTTCGAGACTCGAGCGTGCGTACAAACAAGGTGCGCACGTACCTGTCCACCCGCACCACGCGAGCGCATCACCTCGATCCTCACATCTTCCATCTTGAACAGCTCGTCGTCCGCCGCAGGCTCCGCCTCTTCACTTAGCGGCAATACCTTTCCACCCACCCCACACCGACCATCAGCGACACACATCACGCGATAACCGGTTGAACGTACAATCATCGCCACCGTGCTCGTATGCACACGCCCACTCGCCTCCGTGGCCGGCACCCGCTGCACCCGATGCACGCCCGTCTCCCACCTGAGCAGATCGTACGCGCCCTCGCCCTTGACCTCCACGATCGCTTCGCGCATTCCCCCGCCCATCACTTCCGTGCTCTGGATCACGTCCGCGCGCCATCCCTGCGCATGCGCGTACCGCGTGTACACTCGCAGCAGGTCCGTCAGAAAGAGCGTTGCCTCCGACCCACCCACGCCGGCCTTGAGCTCTAACAACGCCGAGAACGCACGCGTCGGCGAGGGCGGGACAAGCAATGCTGGGAACGTCATCGAGAGGTGCGTCGCGAGATGTGTTTGTAGGGATGCGAACTCGTCTTGGGCGAGTGAACGCATTGTTGGGTCGGGGTCCTGTAGGAGCGGGAGGGTATCTAGCAGGGACTATTCAGGTCATTATGGACGAGGCAGATAGGCTCAGGTGGCCCCGAGAAGGGAGAAAAAAAAGGCTGACCTGTCTTGTTTTCGCCCACGACGCCCATGCGTCCTGTAGAGGCTCCAGTTCCTTGGCGTGACGCGCGCGCGCAATATCTTCCGGAGTGGACGTGGCTTCAGACATCTTCAGATAACAAAATAAGTAGACTAAACTCCCTCTTGTGTAAGTAACTTGCCTTGGAGAGCAACTCATTCCTCGTGTCGACGCGCTTCTGTACAGCGTGCAGGATACGTGCTCCGTCTTTTTCCAGTTGCGTTACGACGTTGGCGCTAGGCAGGGCCGACACCATACGACATGGATGTGCAAGCGCATGCCGAGCAGTGCGTGTCAGCAGTCCATGCACCCTGCCCAACATCGAGTTGCGGCTCGAAACTTGATTGCCGAATTGGGCAGTAACTGGTTGGGCTTGAGTTGTTCAGTACAGTCACTGTGGTACTATATCGCACACAACAAGCGACATGTGTGACTCTGGTTTCAACTCTGACACGTTGCCAGTAGGCCATGATTCGTGCGTCTTTACTTTTTGGCAAATTGCACTCCATCTCATTATTAGAACGAGCGTCCCAGTCGCTGTCTTCGATCTTGACACGACGCACAATCAACTTCCTTCATGCAACTCTGGGTACGTGACCGTTGATCGATGATTGTGCGTAACGTCGACGTGTCCTTGTGAACAACGGTACACCGATTGAACCGAAGCCATTTTGCCCAAACACGTTTTCTCGTTGACATGCACCGTCGGGGATTGTCGTCCAGTTTACGCGGCATGGTGCCTTCTGGTCCCCAGCCAGGATACGCCAAAGACTAGCAAAACGCCATTCGGGACCGCTCTAAGACCATCTACGCAAGCGAGCACCAAGATGCATCCGCTCAGTTTAGTACGTATCTGTGTTTTCGGTGTCTATAATCTAGCCTCTGCATCGCCGTCTGCGGTGGTGGCATTCCGTAGCTTACTCGGGCAAAACATATTGTCTCTTCAATTCTTTACCACGGCATCAGATGCTGACCGTCGAGATATCACAGTCAGTTGTGGTCCTACGATCGCCATCTGCCAGGGGAATTGATACTTTAGGAAACCGAGTCTCAAGAGCATTCCCGGATACTGAGGTCATCCAGATCCAAAATGTGACTATCGCATCCACGGCTACACATCTTACTGTTGGCTGTTGGGGATGTCGCGCGTGTCCAACCCGGCACTTGGCATTTCAACTAGGGCTATTCTTCAAATATTGCGTCATTACAAGTGGTGGCGAAGGGACCTCTTCTCCTGCGTGCTCATTTACAAACCGTGGTCGTGTGGGCGAGTCTGTTTCTGAGCGATTTTCTCCACCAACTGTACGGGTCAGACCGGATATCAATACTAATTCTCCCCTTGCCCCAAGTTTTGGTTTGCACCCGTAGCATGATCCGCTTCAAGGCGATTCGCGATCAAAGCACCTCTAGAGCCATGGGCACATTTCCCTTTTGTACGCGGAATCTGTGCTCGCCGAAGTTCTCTCTTGTTGGGTGGACTTCGGGATGAGATTCTCGTCCACCTCCTCGATCTCGTTCGAGAGGTTGGTGATCCACTCTTGTTCTCTGACCAGTCCACAGCTCTGAAAGGCGTCCTTGAACAATTTCTCAGGCCTTAGATCGCGCCTGGTGGAGTGGCGGGATAATAATGAAGGACGCACGCTGAGCAAGAGGCCGGGTAATCCCACGAAGGTAGATGCTTTTGAGAAGAGTCGAGCACAGCCTCCCAACGACCAGCGGACGATCAACTGAGGCATACGGCGTCTCGCCAGACAGTCTCGGACCTTATTGTCCGGACTGACGTTTCATGTCACGAACGTCGCGTCCCCAATGCCAAATGGAATGCATACATACACGTAGTACATATGGTGGAAGGAGACGATCAAGAAGCCCAAGGTGTGACTCGGTGTATGGCAACTGTACGCGACGTGGAGATGTTCCGAGGTCAAGGCAACTACATATGGGCGCTGTTTGCCATATTAGATACAAAGCGAGTACAGGGGCACAGCCAAATTCATATAGTCTTGTTCTCTCCTTCAAGTCAATACTTAAACCTTGGTATCCTGACCTTCCTTCATCTTTCCTTTCTCTCTCCAACGAACCATGGGATGCTGCTTTTCTGAGCCAGTCGATTTTGATTCTGAAGTCAATCTTTTTCATTTCGAGCTCCATCGCGCCGTGGGCAAGGGCGCCTTCGGAAAAGTATGCGGCCACTGCTGAAACGCCCTGTACGACATGCTTACCACCCCTTGAACCAGGTCAGGGTAGTCGAACACAAAAAGACGAAACAAGTATATGCGCTCAAGTACATCGACAAATCAAGATGCGTCAAACAGATGGCAGTGGCAAATACTATCCAAGAACGTCGTCTGCTGGAAGAGGTATGTCGTGGTTGCGCGTCCTTCTTCGTCTCCGTTCGAATCCTCGCATGTCTCTAGGTCGACCACCCTTTCATCGTCAACCTAAGATATGCCTTTCAGGACGACGACAACTGCTTTTTTGTCCTCGACTTGATGCTTGGAGGTGACCTACGATGTTAGTCGGTTTCTTTGCATGGAATGTAGCACTCAAATTTTTCCCCAAGTCCATCTCGAGCGCAAGGGAGACTTCTCCGAGCGTATTGTGCGTTTTTGGATGACGGAACTCATATCCGCCTTGGTTTACCTCCACAAACGGAGGATCATCCATCGGTATGTTCCGTCTTCGTTCGTGCATATATTCTATTGATAGCCGTTCTCCTTCAGGGATATAAAACCAGATAATATCCTTCTCGACGACCACGGCCATGCCCATATCACGGACTTCAATATTGCAATCCATTATTCGGAACGGCGGCTGCACACCAGTGTCGCTGGTAGCATGGCTTACATGGCTCCGGAGGTAGTAGGAAAGAAGGGATATACCTGGTGTATCGACTGGTGGAGTCTTGGGGTTACCGCGTACGAGCTTCTATTCAACTGCCGGCCATTCGATGGACGCACCGCGGATAAAATGAGAAAATCCATAATGAACGATCCCTTGAGGTTCCCAGATGACGCAAGTCAGAGATGCAGTTCGGAAGCCGTCAACTTTGTTCAAGAGGTGAGTGCCAACCATCTTCTGTTATGTGACCGGCAACCATAAGCGGATCTGTAGCTTCTCGAACGCAATGTCAGCCAGCGCCTTGGTTGTAAACCTGGAGGCGCGGGCTTCCAGGACATCAAAGACCACCCATGGTTGTCGGGAGTTGACTGGGACAATCTGACTTCCAAATCTGCCCAGCCTCCGTTCATACCCGATGTCAGTGCACCGTCGGCGAATGTTGCATGTTGCTGACCCGCAATGCAGTCGAGAAGGGCAAATTTCGATGTTTCTCATGAACTTGACGAATTTTTGATGGTGGAAAAGCCACTCACGCATTCAAAACGCAAAGCTAATGTCAATCTGGACAAGATGAAGCCCGAATTCAGGCAATTGGAGGAAGAGTGCGTATTGCTATCTCACCAGTCGACTGCATATTCATCTCGCTCTAGGTTTACTGTTTATGATTTCATGTCTTCGAAACGCAGATCGTATTATCCTTATAATCAACCAGTAACCACTGTCGCTCGCAACTCAGTTTCGCCCGAGCGAGATCAATTAACTATCACACAGTCGCAGACGAACACCATTCAGCCAACTGCCACGATCGCCGAACGAACCATGGCGGAACGCTCGCTGGCTGGAACACCTGCGCCAGACCGGCTGGATAACTTACCTCTTGTCGCCACCTACACGGGGCAACCTTGAACATTAATAGTATACTATGTTGTAATATGTCATCCGTTGGAAGAGGAACAACTACCGTAGTCAGTCCTTTGTATAGTTGGTCAGAATTCACCCGCTGAGCGCGTTGACAGCTGTTGGGACTCGTTCTGCCAACTTTCTTTTGCCTTGTTTGGTAAAATGTCTTCAATCATTCCCAGGCAACCCCATCATGTAGGATGGTAATAACATGACTCGCACGACAAGCATTGGTATTGAACCACCACCACACTTGGATGTTCACACATTCTGGATGTGTTGTTAGCGAGTACGGGTGGGAGGGTACCGTCCCCCAGTTCCCGTTCGGCGATTCCGCAGAGACGATTGTTTATGTGTCCCTCGACCACGGCACAAAGCATCTGTTTTCCGGTGTCCGCATCATCGTCTGTTGCAGTAACGCTGTACGAGACAGTGCCTTACTCGAGAGTTGGGTACGTGTCCTTTGCATTACGTATTTCCGCGAGTGTCGAATCCTCACCGTCTCAGCAATTCATCCCCGAACCATCATCCCTATCGGCGACTCCAGATGCGCTCGATACACCGAACGCGTCCTCGTTACCCGTTTTCGACGTAGTTTTCAGGGTTGAAGAGTTCCCAGCTACGTCAGATGTCAGAGACATGCTGATGATGGACAAGGGGAGCAATGGTCCCCTCCCGTCTGGCCAACTGACACTCGTGGAGGGCTTCCAAGAACATGACCACATACTGTTCGAGGCCATCCAACCCTTGGCATTAGACACCCAAAACGTGTCTGCCTCATTCGTGGCCTCATCACTTTTATACACTCCAGGGGAGTATGGTGGTGGCCGTTGTCTGGATGGTACTTTCACCGTTGGGCGCGTCGTGCATGTTCGGCACGTTGATTTGCTTTACGGCCAGAGGACCATCTTCCTTCCTACAGAGATCCTACATATGGTCTTTGAAAATCTTTCAAACACTTTGGAGGTCTACAAGTGGTGGCGAAAGGATCTTCTCGCGTGTGCACTCGTCTGCCGACAGTGGTCATGCGCGCTTGACCTGTTGTTGGGCGATTTTCGCTACCCGGGTAGATGGGGCCAGTGGAATGGATACCCCCCAGAGATTTGCAGCTTCGCAAATGCACTCGCCTCACGTCCCAGCCTTGGTCTTTCCATTTTACACTTGTCGCCAGACTATTTTCTTGAACACGCTAGCTGGATCGAGTTGCGTCGCGAATATATGCTCCGAAGGCTTCGACGGGGACAGTCCCTATCCCACGCATCCCGTGTCCACTTTGAACGATTTGTTTCCAGCTTCTCGTCCATCCTGCGATCTGCAAAGAAACTCAGATCTTTGTCGCTTTCCTCGCATTGGACAATGGCTCTACCCAAGGAATCATTGGATGCATTGCACGGACTCACCAGGCTCGAAGAAGTCACTATACAGGGTGACTTCAACCTCGTGCAGCAGGCCTATCTTGCCAAGTGGCCCGCTTTGAAACGACTAAGGCTCTCGATAAAGCTACCTACCATCGGTTGGCGAGCCGAACCGCCACCCATGTCCCCACCGGAATACTCACTTGCCGAAGCCGTTATGTCAGACGGCATCGATGACAACCAGCTGAACTATGTTCTGCGTTCGTCCTCGTCTTCGCTCGAGCGTCTTGTCATTCACGCGTCGTCTTTGAGCAACGGTGGCTTATTCACCGCCTTACGAGGCCTTTCCAACTCCCTCGTAACGCTAGAAATCAGCTCCAGTTTTGTGTTACGAACGGCAGTGGATGAAGAATGCGCGTTGGACGCGCTCATCGTGTACATGAACCGCTTGAGATTCCTGTCGATCACCATGTATCTCGCGACTGGTCTGATGATCCAACGACGGGCGGAGGTTTTCGGAAAAGGCAGCTTGGACACGACCCTCCCCGTGATCGAACTGACGATCAACACGGTTACTCGTGATCTTTGGTCTTGTCAAAGTCTTCTTCTTGCGGCTGCCAGCGTATGGCCTGGTTGGAAGATTAACCCCGTGTTGGAACACGGCGATGTGTGACTCCGCTTCCAAATGGAATCCTGCCATAGTACATATTCCGTAGTTCGTTTTCTCATGGGTTTTCTCTCCAACTGCTACAACGAGCGATTGGGGAGCCTTACGGGTTTCTAGCTTTAATACACCGCGCACGAAATGATATTTTGTCACTAGACACTATATAGTGGATTGATTGACTAATGTCACGTGCGGACGGGTCTCATATTGAATGATCAGATGCCCTTGCCTGGCGCTCCTTCACTTACTTTAAATCCCTCTATTATTTCTGGTTTACTGTCTTTGTCAGTCCGGTAAAAAAAAATACATTGTGGTGCCTGTCCGGCACATGGCTCACCTCATGGAACCGACAGGGCCCAATAATTCGGTTGTCTACTGCATCACAATCCATATCGGCTCAAATCACGCCAGGTCCATCAAACCGCACTTAGTAAGTTCAACAGTCATGTTCGAATCAGACTCAGATGCTCTAGGTAGGGCATTTTACAGGCTAGACCCCCGATCAGATGACGCAAATTCAATCTGCGTACGTATTAAACTAGAAGTTCGCTTTAGATGGGCCGAATCACATTGCGAATTCCAGGAGACGTACGATGCACTCTTCGAACAGCACGCTCGCATTGATGATGCTCTGGTACACCATCTGCGCGACGACCTGAGGGAGATGGACGCCGACCGCACCGTCCACCGCGCGCTGCACGACTTGCTCGTTGCGCGAGGGGTCGTCGATGCTCGTCACCGTGCCCTTGAACCGCGTCGCTTCCCTGACGTACGCTGCCCTAAAGTCCCGATCGTCAGGTCGGACCACGCGGCGTTGGACGTGTGATTGGGGACGTTACCTCGTCGACAGGATCTGTAGCAGTTGCGCGTCGATCTCGTCGAGGGCATTGCGGACTTGGTCGAGCGACGAGCAACAGGTCGTTCCGTTTTGATTCTGGATCGTCGGTTCGCCCCATGGTACGGTTCTGTTCGCGTCCGAGGCCGGAACAGCGGGCAAGGGAATGTGGTAGCACGAATCTGGGGAGCATCCCAGCGCTCGGATGACATCGTACGACAGGGCTTGGAGTGCTAGAAGAGATAGGGTGGAAATTTTCATCTTGCAGAGTGGGTACTGTTCCAACTCGAGCGGTGTTCAGCCAACATGGCTCGGAGCTCTCCTAGCTTCCGTTTCACTTATGCTTGAAGCGATGCACGTGCCTGCCAGCTCACCGACACGTCAATCGTCGCCTAGTTTTATGTGAATCAGGGGGTCCGATGTGATCGGAACCAGTGAAAACTAGTCTGGTGACCAGACTAAGTGAAAACGGGGGTAACGACCAGCGTTGTTTCCTGATCTACTGTCAGAAGCATGAGAAAACCTCTTGGTGCGCACCAAGATGGTGGAAACACATTACAAAAGGGACAAGTATTGATACGAGCACACACTACATGCAAGACGTGCCAGGATGCAAGACAAGCCCGAGTATCTGGTATCTACTAGGGCTTGATTGACCATGGTGAGCATTCCTTCATTCTTTCGTTGAAAAACCTGGAAACAGGAATCTGACGAACGATATTGAAAGGTCGATCATCGGATGCAATACTTGGACGTTGCAAAAAAAAAATCGATAACTGTTGAAAGTAAATACACCCGCTCAGATGGAGAACGCCCTTGTAGCACTGAAAAGAGCAGATGTCGACTTGGATACCACAGCCCATTCCGGCAAAAACCGCAAGACTTCCTCCAAAGAGGGGATCTTGCCCCCAGATTCACCTCCCCCTATCGTCGCACGCTCATATTCGTCCCAACCACAGCTCACCCGTCCTTGAAGGTGATCGTCGAGCTCCGACGCGTCCACGTTCTCCAACTCGACCGTCACCTCGAACTGCTTCTCGAAATCGCGACTCCAAAGTTGGACATATTGCACACCCTCTTTGGGAATCTCGTATCCCCTTCGAAGCCCCTTGTCCCCGTCCCCGACGATACTGACTTTGGAGATACGTTGATTGATGAATTCGATGGTACAGAACCGCGTGTTTAGACCCTGAACGGTAACCCGAGCGGTGTTTTCCTCTAAGCGAACCACTGAGTAGGATACCCAAGGCTTATGGATACGTCCGTGAGTGGCGACTTTTCCGCCGGGCGAGGGCGCCATATCCGTCCCGACTTCCCATGTACATGTCTGCAGTCCTTTTTTATCTGGGGCATCGTAACACAACACAGACTTGCCAGCCGCAGAAGGGAGCTCCGGTAAGATATAACGGGTCAAAAAACGTTCCGGTCCGGTCAGCGAAGTCGTTATGCGTCCGACTGTCGCCCCCGAGCTAGTGAGATCGACATTCTGGACAAAGTATATTTTGAGCGGTGCTTGTTGTGAGAAAGGGAACGCGACCCATGTGTATACGGTCGAGATTACGAATATGGCAAGAACAAGGAATGTGAGCCACCGATGGACGTTGAGGCTGAATGGTGACATGGGCAAAACGAGCAGGAGAGCCACGAGCGACACTATGCTGTACGCTGAAATATTATGAACGAGACGCCTTAAATGGAATCTCCAGAGCAAACTCACTCAGAGTAGGACTGTTTCCATCGGTGAGAGTTTGGTTCATGGCACTTATGAGCATGATCGAGATGTGAAATACCAAGATGACAGGGATGGGGACTACGAGCAACAATTGTAAGATCCACCATCCGATGGCGCCTTGTTCATTGTGAGAAGTATTGCGTGGGTGCGGACACTCCCGTTGAACGAGTGGTGTGGTTTCTGTAGGTTCAGGATCTTCCACGATTCTAGACGATGACTGTTGTCCACTCGCATCCTCTTCGGTACCTATAGCTTGGTACCGAACACCTTCCGCGTAGGTATCTCTCCCTGGCCCGCCCTCTGCTTCCGCCTCAAACTCAGGCGCAGCGGCCATTGCTTCAGCCAGACCTACAACGCAGGCCAGGAAAGCACACGCGTTCCAAGCAGTGACAAAGTAGGTGCTACCTACACCAGCACTGCGCAGAATGACGGTCGAAAAGACGAGTAATACCCAGGTAAAGCCGTATACCTGCAGAAGAATAGAGAGCTTTTGTTGTTCTGGGGCCAAAACGACGCCACGAAGGTTACAAGGGAAGGAAACCACGGAAACAGTCGATAGATAAGCCAACGACGTAGCTGATGCGAACACCGGAAAAGGGTAAGAATGAATAATCTGGTCCCTCGTGTCAGAGGCTGGGTCCCAAGGAAAAAGCGCGACTTACAAAGGGATTCAAGTTGACATATCCAGCAATCAATGCTGTCTGAAGACCAACGCTAATCGCCAATGCAACTAGGAACCTCGTCGAACCCCATAACTCTGCTCCAAACGCCTTCAATGCTACCAGGGCTCGTTCACCACGCGTTGTGTTCGCTTGAAAGTCATTTCCATTGGGATGGGAAGGGTAGCGCAATTGACTTCTACTCAGGCGAGTGATGTGCTTTGAATAAGCGAGAAGCAGGAGGAGGATGGGGCCGGTACAGAGTAAAACCACGTTCGTGATGAACAACGTTTCCAACGAAAAAACGATTAGAGCAGAAGCAAACACTGACCAATATGTAAGATTTTGAAATATAAATGACAGCCCACTCACGTTCGAAGTATACAGCTTTATCCTGCCCGGGAAGGGGCCGAGCATGGACTGCATCATCATTTGCAAGAACAAGGCTAGCTCCATGAGTGGCTTCCATCATTGCCCACAGGGCTCGTTTACTGCCTTCCATTCCGGATATCGAGTCATAGCTCGTGTGATAGCGACTCCTCCCCCTATAAAAAGCAAAGTCGAGGCCATCCAGACCTGCCTGTTCATAAACTGAATAATCGGTGGCGGAACGTATGGCACCATGCGAAAATGAGTCCGCAAAGATCACGTTGGCATGTGGGTGAGGAACGTGACGTCCCGTCCACGAGAAGAGTGGTGCAATACTAGTAGTGCGGAACATCACTGGCCGACTTGACCAGGATATCAGCGTCAATATGACAAGGAAGCAAGAGACTTACCCTCCGGCGGCAGCGCCTTCAAGATTTAGAAAGGTGTCGCTGACGTTAGCCCAAGGGTGTTGCATGAAACTTGTACAGGATGTAAATATCTCGTCCCGATTCCAGTTCGAAGACCTACGCATGTGCTCCGTTCAGACCGGATTCTTCGTTGTTATTGATATTAAACACAACTGTTCGCTTTGGTCTATGCTTCGCAAAATATTCTACCATTTGCATGACGGTGACGACCCCCATCGAATCGTCAGTCGTGCCGGGCGCAGTAGAAACGGAATCATAGTGAGCGGACAACAAATAACCCCCGGATTCGCGGAAAGCGGGATCGGTCCCTTCTATTTTGACAAGAATATTGTTCCCTTCTTGGTAGACTACACGCGGTTGGGTGGAGAAAAGGCCTGTAGCCCACGATGCACTGGAGACGATGTCATAATCAATGGAAACGTGTGAATGTCGCGAAGCTACGTCTTCAAGGCGCTCGAGGATAACATCACGGACGAGGTCGTTGGAATGAGAGTTAAAGGGATGAGGTCTGGCGGATATCTTGGTTGACAGGGTCAGTGAATATCGCCAAGGAGAAAGGGCGGGGATGCGGCGTACCCGATGAAGGTCCCACCAAGCGCGGTCAATGTCGAGTTCGCGGGAGTTTCTTGGGACAGGTGGCAAATTGTCTGTGACAAGTACGGTGGTGAATATGGTGGCATAGATGAGAACCACCAGGATTGTTGTTGGTACTGTGTTGAAGGCGAAGATAGCCCCTAAGCGTTCACGGATGTTCATGACCGCTAGTTGATGCTGAGGGCACCAGTGTGCGCGTTGTAGGAGTTACAGTGTCGTGGATAGCACGCCAGAGGGACGGCTGCACGGAGTCGGGCGAGGAGGACTGCAGTACTAATCACTGTAACCTTTGAACGTAAATAATTACATAAATGACTCGGGTGCAATTCAAGTGTTTACACGTCTGCTATTTCTTTACACATCCCTGAACCACCAAGAGCTCAGTGTAATTATTGGGCTCACATGCTTTTGTCAAGACCACGCTCCTTGCCATTCAGACTTAGTTCGTCTGGCTAGCACATCACAGATCAGCGGAGCATTTCAAACAGTGGTCTGCTGAGGGACATATAAACCGCTTAGGCGTCAAGCGCTCGTGCCCCGAGTCTGACAATTTCGATTCAAATACTGGTTCCAGACTGTTTTCGGAGCCCTCGACTCAAGCATTGTTGGCATGTTGCACCCAGGTTTGACAAGTAAGTGGCCCAGAAATTACGGCCTGTCCTTCGAGGCATCGATCCAACCACGCTAATATTGCAGTCATTTTGAGGTCACCAGACTTGACGTCCTGCAGCTGGTTACCGAGCAGATCTTGATATCTATGTGGATGTAACCTGTGATTTGGACGCCTCAGCCTGGACGCTACTCAATTGACACAGGTAATGATTCGACCTGTGTTTTAATATATCATTAACCATCAAGGTCTAAGTTCCGTGTCCCCGGTGCATACAAGTTGGCTATCCACCTCCGATTCGCCAGTGTTCGATGTGAGCCCAAAGATTATGCTTCTACATCCGGTTTTGAATGTGGCGCCGTTCGTTTGGGGCAGTTTTAGCTTACGTCCAAATCGTGAGTATTGTGTAGACTCGAAGTTGGCGTATCGGATTCACCACCTTTTTTATTTTTATTTTTGAAATACATTTAGCCCCCGTGTGTTGCATCATTATCTCAGCATTGCATGAGTGGTCGGTCTGTATCTGCGTGCGTAGTCTACCTTTTCATATAGCGCAAAATGACGGGGGACGAACGATGGTCTGGCTCTACCTGCCGGTAAGTCTTCCGAGTCGCTCTGATAGTATCCTGAGGCCTGAGATTCATACATGTGTTTCCAATACAACAGTGGCAGTATACCGTTCCCTATCGCAAAGTAAACAGTTGATCAACGTGACTACGGAGTGTGTGGACAAGCGTCATCGACAGATTGATGGGAGTTTCCTAGGTACCTACGTAAGCAACGGTACAAGCCTTATTGATTGTAACACAGGAAGGCATCGCTATTTGATCAACATTTGATACATCCCAGGTGGGTAACACACTTGAACTTGATATCGATTTCCCCCAGAGCGAATTGATGTCGGTAAACAGTCCACTGCACCGTGTTTTTCCAAACAGTAATAATTTTTGCGCAGTGTGGCTGAATCAGGTCCACACTGATTCCGATGCTATAACACACTGGTGACCGATGATGACGCGCACTTCCACCTCGCACTCAACTTCAAGTTGGGAGTACGTATGTTTACCATTTTTAAAGGACATCTCGAGAATTATTGGCAACTTTTCATAAGTCAAACATGATCATCATCGAGGGAACGTTCCAAGCCCTCTATACGACACTTCCATCCTGTGGATGATCTGTGGCACCGCCATCTTGATCGCAGTATCCACGTACCACGCCTCGAAGATGTATAGTTCGGAGGCAGCACAGAGTACTTGCTCTCGTAAACGAGCGTCTTTTGGCAAGTAAAACCGTATAAAAGGCTCAACGTTTGCCCTCCTGCACCAAATCTTTATTTTTAAACCTCCAACGATCTATCACATTCATGATGCTTCTCAACTTCGCCATCCTCGCAGGCTTGTTCATCGCTTCTGCTGTTTTAGCCGTTCCGGCTGGAATAGAGGGTAGCTTTGCTGGCCGTCGTGAGGGTCGTCAATCCCAGCTGAGAAACCTTCTCGAGGCAAACGCGAGTGCCGCCACAATCACAGCCGGAACCTCCTACAGTAGTAATTGGGCTGGTGCGGTGTGGACTGAGGCTGACGTGCGTACATCCTTCCGTGTCTGAAAGGAATTCGGGCTCATTACGCCTTTACAGGGAACTTTCTCTACTGTCACCGGTACTTTTACTGTCCCCACCCCTTCCGGTCCCCCCGGTTATGGTGCAGCTGTCTGGGTCGGGATCGATGGCGCAAGCTGCAACAGTGCAATCCTTCAGACTGGCATTCAACTCATCATCTCTTCAGATGGCACACCTGCATACAATGGTGAGGAGACCTGTAGTAAATCATGTATCTTGGCTTATCTCAACAAACTTGCTCAAAAGCTTGGTACGAATGGTTGCCAGCCAGTTGGACCGATTTTGGTGGCATTACCATCTCGGCCGGTGATTCCATCCGACTTACCGTCGTGGCCACCACCACTACCTCAGGAACCGCAACTGTTGAAAATCTGACGAATGGTCAACAGGTATCTGAATATCTCACGTCTAGTAGTCCACTTTGCGGGCAGAATGCGGAGTGGATTGTTGAAGACTACTCCGTCGACGGCAGCCTCGTCCCCTTTGCCGACTTCGGCACTGTTACCTTTACGGCTGCCCAGGCGGGGCCCTATACCCCTTCTGGAGCTGATACCTCGATAATCCTAGACAGCAACGGCCAAGTTATGACCTCCACATCAACCAGCGGATCATCAGTCACTATCACATATGTGTAGCAAGTTGGGTGAACAATTGTATACCGTATTTCTCTGGTACATGGTTTCGTACTATTAGTGGATTCTTCCTTCCTATCACATAGATGGACATCATGGAAATCATATATTTACGATCCTTGTTTTTGAGAATTGAATGAAATTGCGACCTTCGAGTTCTTCTGTGACATGACGAACTGGTCGACCTTTTGCTTGGAATGCTTTGGGTGGTTTTCAAAGTTTAAGGCCTACCTATTTCTATGTTGAAGACGTAGTTCGGCCGATAGTATAGGGCCTTAAGAGCCTGATGCCATGAGCATTGCACCAGTATACGCCATAGTACAGCCTGACTCAGAGAACACCCGGTTAGGCGATTCACGTTATGGCATCATATGGTATAATGTACACTCAGGCTGTTACCGCTATGGTAGTGAATATACCATCCAGAAAGCGGCGATAAATGTGAGGGATTAATCTATTTCAAAAACTTCCGACATTGTTCCTACGTGTCCGGAGGCACTGGCAAGCAAAAAAAAGCCAGCACGGGGAAGGGCCTCGGGAACAACGACGTCCATAGATTTGGTTCGATTTGGACACAGTTGAGTCAATACTTACTTGATTAGTCTCGAGGAAAGACTTCCGGTATTCGATGAACGATCAGCTGGCGGCTGCATCATTGTCATGTGATCGGTCCCAAGTCACGATTAGTCAGTGCGTCCGTCGTGCGCCATTGGACCGCACTCCGCTTAAGACCGGATGTTTATACACAACACACGTACCGTTGCAGATACGCGCACGTTGATTTGATTCAAGGGCGGTCCCTCCTTGCCCATCCTAAGAATTTTAATTGATTCATGAGAAAGCGCGGTACTAGCCGTCAGCAGATCAACCGACTGATCGCTTACGTATATCATATGCATCATATCCGGCGGCGGTAGGCCGAAGTGCTTTTTGCAAATTTGCAGCTCTACGTTTCTTGAATAGCCTCGTCACGACTTACGGTATGGTATAGTAGAGATGGCCCCGCCTCCGGCACACACTCATCAGAACGCTTCCACAGGGCTTCTTGATGGTCAATTTTCTTTCTTTGCCATGCTACTCCAGCAAATATTTCATGACAGGTAAGCAACTTGCCTGTGTTTGAGACACTATAATTGTTGTGCTATATATGGCCAGTAACTTAGACGATCATCCTGATCTTGAAGGCGGGCGGGCATCGATTTGATCGAAGCACTCCCGAAGTTTTGAACCTATCTGAGATGGGCCATTCCTGATGCAACCCGCCTCGGACATTATTTCAGTGCGTAAAAAGGTATAAATGAACATACTCATTCCTTTTCACTCCGGAACCTCATCGGTTTAACTTTCCATCGTTGTATCACATTCACCATGCACTTCAATTTTGTTCTCTCTACCAGCCTACTCCTTGCTCTTGAGGTTCTGGCCATTCCTCCAGGTTTAGCTCCTCGCGTAGCCCGCTATCGTGAGGGTCGTCAGTCACAGCCAGTGAACACTCTGAAGCCAAATGAAGACGCTACTGTCAACACGCTCTACAGCACCAATTGGGCTGGCGCTGTGTGGGACGAGGGTGCTGTAAGTGAACTGTC
>JBBPMP010000596.1:0-10242 GCA_038090395.1 Boletales sp. KT-2023a
AGAAGTCAGAGCAGAGTGTGGATGGTGCGGAAAGGGCACGAGACGTGACAGTATCCCCCTCTTAGGGCCTGAACCCATGAAGGCGGACCAGAGTGGTGGTCACGTGATGGTGAGAAGTCGCGGCTGGGTTTCAATGTGCGCGCGTCATCTATAAAGGGAAACGGAGTTGGGACTTAGCGCTTTCTTAACAACCACAACCATGTCCAACCAGAACAACAAGTGGCAAGACGCGACGGATCTTGAGCTCGAGGTCTGGTCCGACGACGATGACGTGACGAGGGACGAGAAGACCGTGGAGGTGGCTAGGAGGAGTGAAGAGCGCGAGCGGCTGGTGCGAGAGAAGCGCGAGCAGAAGCGCGCGGAGCGCGTCGAGGTGTGTGGTCTGCAATGCGGAGGAGCTGCGCTAATGGAGTATAACAGAAAGAGAAGCACGAGGCGGAGGAACGCGCGGCGCGAGAGAAAGCGGAACGTGAGGAGCAGGAACGCCGTGAGCGCGAGCGAAGGTCGTGCAACTTCGCAGAGCGGAAGGCGCGAGCGGAGAGGGCAGCTCACGAACATGCCGCGGATGTGGAGGAAGAACAGGTCAATCATCCGGCGCCATGCGTCCAGTGCAGGCGAAATCCGAAGGCGTGCGTCCCTCAAACAGGACATAGAGCAACGGCGTGCGAGCCCTGCGGCAGGAAACGCAGGGGTTGCAGCTGGTCCGTGCCCCAGGACTCGTCGGTCGAGGGGACCGAACGGAGGTTGAGGCCGACGAAGTGAAAAGGATCACCGGAGGATGAGCGGAGCGCGAAAAGGACACGGACGACGACGACAGAGGAGGAAGGAGATGAGTCGGAGGAGGGCAATGCGGACAACAAGGGCACCGAAGAGATGCGCCCGTTCGATCTGATGGAGTGCGCTTCCGACCACTGGGACGCGCTTGGGATGCTGACCGAGGTGGTGGCCGCATGGACGGAGGAGCTGCGCCTCCTGCGCAAGTCGAGTGAGCGGTCGGAGGAGATGCATGGTCAGTTAGTGCCGGCGGTGGAGCAGCTGTGTGCAGCACAAGAGCGGCTCACGGCGATCGAGGAGTGGAGAGTGGGTCGAGAGTACCAGAGGGGTAAGGAGTTCGTGGAGGGGAGCTCGAAGGATGGAGAGAAGAAGGATGGGGAGAAGGAAGAGCAGAAAGCAGAGGTGACGGAGGTGATGGAGGATGTGGAGATGGCGGAGAAAGAGAAGGAGACGGAGGGAGAAAATGAGAAGGAAAAAGAAACGGAAGTGGAAGAGACAGAGAAAGGCAGAGGAAATGGAAAAGAGATGGAGAAGGAAACAGAGGAGGAGGAAGCGGAGGTTGGAGAAGGATTGGTGGAGGAGCGGAGCTCGCTGCCTCCATCGCAAACACAAGAGTAATGTAGCGTACATGTAAATTTTTTCTTTTTGTTTTGTCTTTATATTTTGAACTTCTAAGAATCGGATAAGCAGGATGAAAGAAAAAACAGAAAGAACGGAAATTCGGAATATCTACGGAGTTGGACTGTAAGGTCCGGGTTTTGTCGGATAGCGGAGGTGGTAAGCCTTGATGAGATCGCTGGCGTTGTCTAACTCCGTCGCGAGGAGCCAGGAGGTTTCTTCGTCAGTCCCCTCATATCCAGCCCACTTGACGAGGTACAGGAGTTGGCATTGGCGTCGCTGGCGGTCTATTTTGGAGTTGAGGACTTCCGCGATTTCGTATTCAAGATCTCCGTCGATTTCAATCGGCGGAGGTGGAGGTTGGATGCGATTCGGAATGGGGTTTCGGATGGAGGGTTCGAGCTGTGAAACATGGAATACAGGGTGCACGGAGTGCATTGAGTCGGGTAAATGGAGTGTGAAGGAGAGTGTACCGGGGCGCGCGATGATCTCGAATGGTCCGAGATTCTTGTCGGAGAGTTTGTGGGAAGGGCGCGTGGTCCAGAAGTACTTCGCTTTGACGTAGACTTCGTCACCAACTTTGAGGTCCGGCAGAGGAGATCTCTGAGCATCCGCAGGTCCTTGGTATCACTGTTGGGCGAGTGCCATTTCAGACCGGAGGAACTCGTGGAGTTCGTGGAGATCAGAGGTGTATTCCTGCGCTCGAGATGAGGATAGGATGAGGTCGGAATGGACGGAAATGTCCGGATGATAACCTTTATTCGCGAAGAAGGGAGAAACTCTGGTGGTGGAGCTCGGCGCATTGTTGAAAGCGAATTCTGCCAGAGGCAAGAGGTCTGCCCAGTCGTCTTGTTGGTAGGTACAGTAGATCCGGAGATACTGCTCCAGGGTTTGGTTAGTCCGCTCGGTCTGTCCGTCGCCTTCCGGATGGTATCCGGAGGTGAAGTGGAGGTTCATACCAAGGGCCTTACCAAGGGAATGGAAGAAGTGCGAGACGAACTCGGATCCATGGTCGGAGGTGACATGGGACGGAACTCCGTGCTTGGAGAATACATGCGCTACGAAAAGCTTCGCAAGGTCGGGGGAATTAATGGTGTCATAGGTGGGGATAAAGATGGCTTGTTTAGAGAGGCGGTCGATGACTACTAGAATGGAGGTGTAGCCGCCGGAGGATGGGAGTTGCTCTATAAAGTCCATGGAGATGGAGTGCCAAGGGCGCTCTGGAATGGGGAGTTGCTTGAGCAGACCGTAGGGTTGGTGTTGGGGAACCTTGGCACGGGAGCAGGCAGTACACGAGGCCACGTAGTCCTTGACGAACGTGCGGAGTCCGGGCCAGATACCTGTATACTCGTGGCGGATGAGTTCCAGGGTGTGGTTCTGACCGAAGTGACCAGCTAAGGGATGGTCGTGCTTGAAGCGGAGTACGTGGAGGTGGAGATCATTGGTGTTGGGGATGTATATCCTGCCATCGAGGCGGAGGAAACCGTCAGCATCGACTGACCAACGTGTATCGGAGGAGGTGGAGATGTCGGAGATGTGCCGCTGGGCTATAGGATCGGATGGAAGAGTGGAGAGGATATCGCGGTGGAGGGAATCCACATCAACGAGGATAGCAGCACGGATAGCGGGAGTGATGAGGTAGGTTGCCCGGAGGGAGGACGCGAGCTGTTCTTGGGTAAAAACAGGCTTGAGGTTGTGTGGATTGACGCGAGCGTAGTCCTTATCCCCCTCTTTGGGGTAGACGTCCCAGCGTCTAGTGAGGGCATCGGGTTTCGCACCAAGGTGTCCAGGGCAGAAGCGGATAACAAGGTGGAACTGGCAAAGGAACTCTGACCAGCAGGCTTGGCGGCGCGTCAGGACCTTGGAAGCTGTAAAGTATTCAAGGTTTTTGTGGTCCGTGACGACGTCAACCGGAGTGGCGGAGCCCTCAAGATAGTGGCGCCAGTGCTGAAAAGCCTCGAAGATGGCGAGAAGCTCCTCATCGTGGGTGTCGTAGTTCAACTCCGGAGTGGTGAGAGTATGGGAGTAGAAAGCGACCGGATGGAGCTCACCGTCGGAGCAGGTAATAGAGAGGATACCTGCAACGGCGTAGTCCGACGCGTTGGTCTCGACCGTAAGCGGAGCATCGGGCACCCAGTGGGTAAGAATTGGAGCGGAGGTGAAAGCGGCCTTGAGGCCCTCGAAAGCGGAGCGACAATCGTCTGTGAAATTCCAAGGAGTGTCTTTGCGGGTGAGGCGAGTGAATGGGGCGACGATGTCGGAGTAGTTGAATATAAAGCAACGGTAGAAATTGGCAAAACCTAGGAATGATTGGATATCTTTCACCTTGTGGGGTTGCGGCCAATCGGAGATGGCTTTGACTTTTTCCAGGGACATGGAAAGACCGTCGGTAGAAAGGCGGAAGCCGAGGTACTCGACGGAAGTGGAGTGGAACTCACACTTCTCCGGTTTAGCATATAGTCTGTGCTTCCGGAGTCGGCGGAGTACCTCGCGGACATGTTCTTTATGGAGTGATGGATCGGAGGAATAGATGAGGATGTCGTCAAGGTAGACGACGATGCAGACGTCAAGGAGATCAGTGAAGATGGAGTTGACAAACCTCTGGAAAACAGCCGGCGCGTTAGTCAAACCGAAGGGCATGACACACCACTCGAAGGAGCCATAGCGAGTCTGGAAAGCGGTCTTCCACTCGTCGCCTTCGGTGACACGGACTAGATGGTAAGCATGGCGGAGGTTGATCTTCGAGTAGATACGGGCTTTGCTGGGGGCGTCCAAGAGGTCGGAGATAAGTGGAAGTGGGTAGCAGTCCTTCTTCGTGATCTTGTTGAGTCCTCGGAAATCTACACATAAACGGAGGGATCTGTCCTTTTTGCGGATGAAGAGGACGGGAGCACCATGAGCGGAGTTCGATTGGCGGATGAATCCATAGGTAAGGTGCTCGTCTAGGAATGCGCGGAGCGCTTCAAGCTCGATGGGGGAGAGGGAGTAGATGGTGCCGAGAGGAGGTGAGGTGCCTTCATCCAGGTTGATCTTTAGGTCGAACTCACGATGTGGCACAAGCTGGGTAGCCTTTGCCTTGCTGAAGACGTCAGCGAAGTTGTGGTAGTCCGAAGGGACGCTGGAGAGATCCAGAGTATCCAGAGCGGCAGTAGATGCGGAGCGCATCTTCGCGGAGCGGAAATCCTCGGGGCGGACGTAAATGGTGGATTGCACGGAGCCTTCCAACTTGCACGCACACTGGTAAGCGGCGGCGTTGATGAAGGAGACGTGCAGAGCGGATGACGGCGAGTCGGATAATGGAGATGGAGGTGGTTCGTCAGAGACGACCGGAATCGGAGGAGTCGGAGACTCGACCGGAGGGACAGAGGATGGTACCTGGGGTGTCAGCATCCGCTGCATAGGTGTCCGGAAACTGATATGGCCCAATACCCAGTCAATCGACGGATTGTAGCAGGTGAGCCAGATATGTCCGAGAACTAGTACACAGGAGGAATCCAACAGAGTGACATAGAACGTCGCAGAGTTGACATCGCTGGAGGGGAAGCGGAGGTTGAGTTGGGCTGAGCGCGTGATGACGGCGTTCGAAGAACCGTCGAGGAGTCGGAGCATGAGCGGAGGGACTTCAGAAGTGGGGATGGAGTATTTATTGACATAATCTGAATCTATAAAACAATGTGTCAAACCGGAGTCTACGAGAGCGAGTACAGGAGGGAACGAATGGTCAATGAGAGAGACAGATGGCATGAGGGCATTTGGATCAGAGAGAGCAGATGCGTTGAGTCTAACCTCCGTAAGTGCGCAGGTGGAGTCAACGCAGTCTCCAGGTCGCGCGGAGGACTGGGGACTGGGGACTAATTTTTTGACTCCGCAGAAATGAGAGTCAGAGCGACCGTAGAGGCCCGTGCTTTCGAGGCCTTGGAGGTCGACTTGGGACAGTCCTTCGCATTATGGCTGGGTTGACCGCAGAACATGCAAAGCTGGTTCTTGAAGCGGCGCTGGCATTCTTCATCAGTCAGCTTGCCATCTTTGCCGAGATGCGGAGGAGCGTCGGAGGTAGTGGACTTGGTGGAGGTGGAGGTGGAGGATGCCTTGCCGGAGGTAGAAGACATAGCTGGCTTGGCAGAGGGAGTGGAGGTGGAAGGGGAGGACGACAAGGACGAGGACTTGGTGTTGGCGGAGGAGGACGACGAGGATTTCTCCTTTTGACGAGAGAGTTCCGACTTTCGCTCCCAGTATCTGGCGTCGATGGTCTGGGCGAGGAGACGGAGCTTCTGGAGGGTGGTTGGCTTGCCAACGCGGGAGATCTCGTCCTTGATATGATCGGGGAGACTGTTATAGAAGAAGTGACAGAGTGCGCCTTGACCATAGCCTTCGACTTGGCCGGCCAGGCGGTTGAACTCGACGTTGTACTTATTAATCCAGCTACCGTCCTTCATCGTCGGGTGATCGAGCTGGTGCTCGGCATCTCCGACGGGATCGTGCGGACCAAAGTTAGCGCGGAGTTCGTCAACAAATTCCTCGAAGTCGTCCATCCAGAGTGGACGGACAGCGGAGCGGGAGTTAAGGAGGTCGGGTTCGAACCACTTGAGAGCCATGCCCTTGAGGTATGACTGTGCGAAGACAACCTTAGCGTGGTCCGTAGCAAAGGCCCTAGGGCAGTCCTGGAAATTAAGTTCACACTGGACCAGGAAGGTGCGGAGTTTGCAGGAGTCCGTCCCGTCAAACGTGTCCGGCTCCCGGACTTTAGTGTGGTTGGAGGAACCTTGATCCACCAATTGCGCCTGAGTGAGATTGTGGATGGCTTGCGCTAGAGCCATGAGAGGGTCCTCAGGGAGGTTTGTAGGAGTTGCAGGTGGAGTTTGAGGTGGAGAGGAAGGAGGAGTGATGGGGATGTGATTACTGATGTGAGGCGACGAAGGAGGGGTGGGGTCCGGAGAGTCGTCACCATCAGGAGGACCGGAACCGTCGGGGTCCGGCACATCTGGGACTTCAAAGGAGCAACCACGAGAGGGGCGTGGCGCTTGACGTGCGGATGCCGTAGGGGTTTGACGGCCATCATCAGCATCGGGAATGGGGGAGTCGGCGCGGCCTTTTCCAAAGGCTGAGCGACTAGGAGTGCGGGGACTAGAAGTAGGCGAACTATGGGCGGGAGAGGCATGGCGGGTGAACGAGAGGAATGTGGCCTCTTCTCCGGGTTGGAGAAGGACAGTTCCGCTTGGCCTGCCGGGCCCTGCCTCAGGAGAATGCTGCGCAGCACGTTGCTGTGAGCGAGTTCGGATGATACCCTGATACGGCATGAGTAATGGTGTAAGGTGAGACAGTACAAGTTGGAGTTTGTAAATACTGTCAAGTCCAGTTCCACCGGTCACCAGAGGAGTGGAGATGTGGAGTGGACGTGGGGGAGTGGAGGTCGAGGGTCGGAGGCGGAGACGGAGACGAAGGGTGAGGACTGCGGCTTCAGGTATGCCTGCGCCCTTGTACTGCCTTGTCCTCGTATTTCAGGGGATGGAGTCGTACGGAGTACAACGATAGTCTGGGACTACCAAGGTGGATAGAGAGAGAGACGAGAGGAGAGAGGAGAGAGGGCGAGAGATCGAACGGAAGATAACCAGAGGTAACTTCGTTGATTTACAAACTGAGGAGTAAGTCCTCAGTGAGAGCGGATTAAGTACATGCACGACGAAGGCTGTACTAAGGGTG
Organism: Boletales sp. KT-2023a; assembly: GCA_038090395.1. NCBI lineage: Eukaryota > Fungi > Basidiomycota > Agaricomycetes > Boletales > Boletales sp. KT-2023a. Next base: position 7,093 of record JBBPMP010000596.1, read on the forward strand.
AATGGAGGGCGGAGTAGCGGAGTAACATAATGCAGGGAGGGCGGATTACTACTACAGGGAAGATGGAGTACGACGACAGGGACGGATGCGGGTCTAGAGCGAAACAGGGAAATTCATACAGGGATGAGGACAGGGACCTGCCAGGGACGACGGACAAGTCAGGGATATGCGGAGTTGTTGCCTGATGGCAGACAACGAGTGGCAGAGTGCGGAGGGAGTGTTGCGACTCTGGGTTGTGAGGCAGAGAAGTCGGAGCAGAGTGCGGATGGTGCGGAAAGGGCACGGGATGTGACACACTCCTGGAGTCCCAGAGAACTGGACTTGACATGGTATGAGAAACAATGTTCTTGCAGGCCTGGGTTGCTCACCTGAAAGTGGTTGTCAAGTGCATTAGAGGGATCTGCTGGGCCATCTTGCTTGGCCCAATTGATGTCCTCACCCTGTGTTGACAATTTGGTCTGGGATAGGTGGAGGTTTTTTATCTCAAGTCCTTGCCAGTCTTTTTGTATGCTTATGTTAGTGTGGGTGATGTGTAATAATGGGTCAAAGGCTATGAGATTGGGGACCATAAATTCACCCATTCAGGCCATCATGAAGAAGGTTGTGGTAAGGCAGGCAAAAATGGTGGCATAAAGGGGTTTGTGGAGTGCTAACTGGTTGTGGATCACAATGATGGAATCAATGGTGTAGGGCTCACACAGCATGTGCTTGGATGATAAGGGGTAAGCATTTTGGCAGCCTTCAGCAAGACATCCATTTTATCTATATTGAGAATCCATGGCAAACTGTGCACAGTATGCTAGATGTGGATTGCATAGAGGTAGTTTGTGACTGTGGAACCAGCATAGAGTGTGGCTAGTTCTAAGAGGAAAGCTGTGGTGGAGGATGAGTCTGTGGGGGTCTGTGATTCTCCTGGCATACCCTTAGTGTCACAATAGGAATGGAAAACAAGAAGGCCAGAACTGTACATTTCTTTGGTGCTGTCAGCCCATGCATGCATGATGACATTCATAGATACATACACTGGGTGTTTGATACTGATTGTGGGTGATCCAGACATAATCTGTGATTGATAGGCTTCCACAGTAATGGGCTCTTTGGTGTTGCAAGGGGGGTGCAGAAGGGAAGAATGGCAAGAGTATGTCATGGGTTCTTTGTGGTGGGAGGGACAGTGCCAGCACTGGTGGTTGTGGCATCTAGGCAGACACTACATGTGTGGGTTATGAGACAAACATTTATGATGGGGGCTGGGGGATTGGAGTGTGTGCATTTACAAGTAGATGGAGCTTGCACTGTAGTGGGGGTCAAGGATGAATTTTTGAACCTCAGGAGGAAGTATGATAGGAGGAAGGATTGAAAATAGTGGGGATAAGGCCTGCACAAAATAGGATCAACTGGATTGGCTGCACTCTTGATGTACTTTGCATGAACTGAACAGTTTATGATGTGCAGGATGGAGTTGATCTGCTTAAAGATCTCCACCAGACTAAACCCAGGATAGAATTGAAATCAGAACAATGTCTGTACAATTGATGGTATTAGTGATGACAAGGGTGGTTGGATAAAGGAGGAAAGGGGATGCTGGAAACTTTTCTAGTGAGGAGCTAGTTGTAATTGACCAACTTTGTATTTTCTTCATTGGACTCCACATTGTCTATACCTTCAATATTTTCCAGTTCTTCTTCATCCAGTCCAGTCAACTGAGTCACTGGAATTGCACACTACAAATGTGGATGATAAGGGATAAGATGAAAGCTAGTATACTGGAGCTTTGAGACAGTGCCATTCAACTCTGCCAGGATAAATGAACCTCCAGTTTTCCAGTGAAGGATGACCATCAGCCCTAATACCTTGGTTTTGTCTTTTGATTCAGCTCATGCTTGATGTGAGAGTTGCAGACCAGGACCAGGCTTCCAGGCAGAAAGTCTGGATCCTGATCCAATTCTTGTATACCTTCTCAAAGTGCTTGAGCAATGCAAATCAAGCCTTGAGAATGCATTGGCGGATAGATGAAAGGTCATCCTGATGCTTTTGTAGCTGGCAAGCATGCCAAGTGATCAGTCTGGTGGTAGAGAGTGGATCAGAGTCAGAGTCAGGAGGCAGGACTAGGAATGTTGCCTCAGATAAATCAAAAAGGAATAGAGGTTTGATGCCATGGACCATGAAGTACAGGGAGAGGTGGGTGTTACGGTCATCTTTTCCTTTGTCCTTTGACCTTCACTTCTCTTTCGGTAGAGTGCTTACGCACGCCTTTACTCATCCTTTGTTACTCTTCGATGACGCGTCTCTCTTCTCTTACTCATCCTTGATTACTCTTCAATGACACGTCCCTTTGTTCTTCCCGCTTCCATCGCATTCCACACTTACGCGTCCCTCAGTATATAGTTCAGTAGTTGATCCACTGTTCTGTATTCTCGATCTGCACAATCTAGCGTATTCTCTTGAGTCACCTTCAGTCCCCTCAGTCCTTAGTCCCTAGTCTGTCTTCTAGACGTATAGTCCCTGTCCTTCGTGGCCTTCGAACTGAGTTGTACCTCTTCGTGAGCATCCTGTTCGTTGGCATCTCTTTAGCTTGATCTTGGTCTACAACGAGGTACGCTCCGCGTAACAGTGGGTAGATTTGATAATTGTGACACATTCTACCCAGAAAATGGAATGAGCAGATTGCATCCAGTGAATGTGCTTCCTGAGGGTACTTTTTGAGATGGCCTCCCAGACATCATAGTGATGGTGTTTGATGATGCTGTTTGCCTGGGAATTGTAGGGGGAGATGTAGATATGGTGGATGCCATAGTGGAAGGAGAGGAAATTGAGGGCTTATATGAATGTGGAACCATTATCAGTCACAATCTTGGATAAAACACCCCAACAACAAAGAATGTCCTTGAAGATGTAGGTGGTGAGAATAGGCAATAGCATGGGTTAGCTATACCTGAGTGGGTCTTAGGTCTGGGTATGTTGGGATCTGGGTCTAGGTCATGCTTTGCATACCCATGCTTGAACCCACACCTTCATGCTGGGTATGGATCTGAACAAGCCCATAACACAAGTAGTTACTTTCATGTTGCTGACAAAAATATATATACTACATGAAAAAAAAACACACAACCCCCCCCCCCCCCGCACCACACACCCCACCCCCCACACCCC